>JAOXYI010147733.1:0-11605 GCA_028566495.1 Lithophaga antillarum | reverse complement strand
TTCTCTTGCAGCATTACACTTAGTGTTCAGTCAAACTTGTTATTAAAGTAAAAATAAAGGTGGTGCTTAACTTTTGGCGGACTGTATATTATTAAGGTTCTGTCCATTCAGTTCGAAAAAGGGAGGAAAAATAATTCTCCATTGAACATAATATAGACTGATTGGTTTTAGGTTTTTATGTACCAGGTCTCACTCCAATTTAATTTTTTATTAAGGGTTTGTAATCCATTTAAATATTTTTTTCATTGCATTTTCTGACACGATTTTGGTGTCAAAATAACATTAGTGTCACTCCTAGGTTTTGTGGATAGTACATGTTGATCTCTTGTGATGTTTATATAATTTTAGTTGAGTTCTGTGGTGTCAACATAATTAATTTATTAAATCCATGTTCGTCATGCAGCCCTTAAAAACACGAAAATCTGAAGACATCGCAGGATAGCCTTACCCTACCATTGTACTTGTTCTCACTGTTGCTTTTTGTGAGAAAATTCGTATTATCTGATTCTTTTTTTTTTCATTTTGCTTTGGTATTATACAAATGTTGTCTTGTTCTGTCCAGACTGATTTTTTTTTTATCATTCCTGTTGCTATTTTATAGTTTTCTTATGATATGATTTTTTTCAAGCAGCGGTTTTATTGTATTGTATTGGTCTATATTTGCTAAAGGAAAAAGCTTGACGGCACTCTAACAGCAGACAGATGTTTTCTTTTTGTTAATGCAAATTAACACTGAACGGCAACTACACAGTTTTGTTTAAAGACATTCAGTGTTTAATGGATTCATATGTTCTTCGAACACTGAAATCATCACTAAACAGAGACAGGTCTCAAACCCGAGGGCTAAGATATCTTTTGTCCATCTCGAGGCTTCGACGAGTGATGGACACAAAGTATCTTAGCAATCTATCCTGCCTTCTCTCCGGGGATTGATAAATTTTCTCGCCTAGAACACATTTTTGAAAAATGGGGGATTAGATCAATTTATGTTCTGAATATTCTTTTATTTTTCTGTTATAATTGCTTCTTTATGATAAAAACAAATTGTTTTGAAAAAAAAATTAATTAAATATGACAAAACATGTTTTAAGTGAATTTTTGGGAGGATTTAATTATAAATTTGTACGATTTCTAAAATTTGGCGCCAAAAGTGAATTATCTCCCCTTCCTACTTTCTGGGTGTTTGTTTACATTTGCAGACATTAAACGTCACTGCTTTTAACAATGTTTAGGAGAAATACATCAAAATAAAATGCAAGTAATGCTTATTCTAAAGGAATATGATGACATTTAAGATAGATTGTTTTTGAAATTGTAAAGAGAAACCATGAAACGAGTAGTAAGAAAGGTTGAAGTGGGGTAGACATTTTTTCTGATTTGCACGTGCCCACGATAGGGGTGAGACAGCCCCCCACGAAGGCATGTAAGATAGGCTGATCTCACACCCCCAAATTCAAGAGATATCTCTGTCTCCTAGGCGAGAAAATTTTCTCTCTATCTGAATGAATGACTTCCTATTTGATTTGAAATGAAATACGTGTACATTTTATAATCTCAGGATACTTGCTCCATGTACAGTGTATACTATAAGCTTGATGTCATGAACTGTTGTCGCTGAGTATTTAAATGAGTACTTATATATGTAGGATCCTCTATCAATAATAAAAAATAAAAATTTAATAAGTACTGTTCGAATCCATAAATTATCCAAATGATCCCATCCAAAACCTTTTAACATGTTTTCTCCAATAAGAAGCAGCTTTCTCGTCATGAATTAGAGTGTAAGCCCTTTCTAGTACTGCATAACTTATAATTCTTCCTTGCAAGTCGTCTGGGTATCGGTGTGCTCGATTTGTGATGATAATATCACATAGTGCCTGATCTCTTCTAGCTATGTCGCCAATTTTGATATAACACAAGAAGCGGAGAAAATGTGCGAAAATTAAAGGTGACATTTTACTAATCTCAATCCCTTCTTCATTAAGAAGGCCTTTTAAACAGTCTAAGCACCAGGCTGGTTCGGGACAAAAGTACATCAAATCCATAAAAGAAGTCTTCATCTGCTGTAAAAATGATGTTTGATTTCTTTTATTCCGAGATCTGAGGTCTAAGTATTTAAGAAGGTGTTGTTCAATTACAGGAGTAAACATTCTATTATTAGTACTTTTCTGTAGTACAAAATCTATAATTTGAAGCGCATAATTAATTTGATCCGTTTTGTAATAGAACATTGATACCAATAACCATCCGGAGACGGCATCGGCAGGCGAACCAATTAAAAGATGAGATAAAATATTCTTGCGATTGAAATAGGTCTGTTTATTGTTTTCAGATACATTTAAACTGATCATTTGTGAGGAAGTTTGACTTGCGCAGCAAAATGATAGTAAGTACAAACCCTTCGGAAAATACGGCAACCTTTGTTTTAAAAGTCTGAAGAGAGACTTGATCGTTATTGCTTGGATTTGCTTAAATGTGCAGACCCTGAGACTCAATCGCATTATGTCTAATGATCTTAACATAGCTTTTGTCTTTTCACAAAACGCATCTGTTAATTTCGTATATCTATGGAATCCTTCGATATGAGGTACATCAAATAACACATCAGAATGACTTTGAAACATTAACACCGGACAATTTGCTAAGATTGATTCTATTTGTGTTTTTGCCTCGATATTAATTATTCCCTCAAATAAATTATTTTCTGGTACGAAATAATGTGGACAAAATTCATATCGAATCCAATACAACAGGCGTCTTTGAAATTCACGAAAGCATATTACAATATTAGCTGGATTCCAAATAGACAATGGACCTTCTTCGCACAACCAAAACAATGTTGTTTTTAAAAAATAGGAGCAGAAGATTTTACTGGTTGATAACTTTCCCCAAAAGCAATTTTTGATAGACTTAATAAATGAATAAATTAGAAACTGTATGTGGTTAAAAGAATGAAGTAATTCCTTTTCTGCTAATGAAAACGAGAGCCTCCACTCAATAGAACAATCCTCTTCTGAACCAAACTTACTTCCTATCGGCACCAGTAGAATATCTTGCTCAAAAACGTCAGCTATCAGATTGGTGGAAGGCCATTCTGGAGATCTCGGTCGGTTTGCCCATGAACGAGCATTTTGGGGCCATGTACTACATCGAAAACAAAAAAGATGGTCAACGCTGTCACTCTTTGTTGAAATACATGGTCCATGGATTCTTATGTCGGTATCTCGATATTTTCCCATGAAGTAATCTTTGAACCGTTTATTACAAACAAGTGGCCCAAAATTGGTTTTTGTTCCCCACTTATGAAGCAATTCATGCGAAAAGCGACCATGTGGAATCTTCAAATGAGCGAACCCAGGATGTGTATTTTCTGTGTTCAGAACCAAGAAAGGCCGTGTTTCATCAAACTGAGATCCATCAACATCTACTTGAATTTGTTCAAGAATTGTCATCAAATCGTAGTCACCACCGGGAATATCAATTCCTTCGGCCCGACTTCCACTGCTAATATTTGTGTATTGTGTGTTAATTTTGGTGCAATCGTCTAATATTTTGTAAAATAAGCGTGTTGCAGCGATTCTTTCTTCTGACCCAAAGAGGAAGCAAAATAGTTCGTAGAATATTAAAGAGGTTTCAGCTATCGATCCCATGTCCAGTGCCTCAAAATCTGAAAAATGAGAAAAATATATGCAGGCAAAAAATATTTTAAATAAATATTCAATATAGTTTTCTTAATCATTCTAGGTATTATAGAAAATTATCTTTAAACAAAGCTTTATTCTGTCGTACTCTGGAAAAAGTCATTTAATAAATTTAAATTGATTTTACAAAGTAACGATAGATATGTTTAGATATTACAAACATAATACACTGGTGTAAAAATTTCATGATAAAATTTCATTTCTCCGTTGATGTTTCCTCAAGTTTATAGTGATGACATATAGTGATATCAAATTACCTTCGCGATATCTAAAGTATATTTAACGAATGCGATATTTGAAAACATTAGCCAGTTTACGATGTCCATTGATTTAAATTTCATACTTGGAATATTTATAAATTAGGCCAGAAAATTAACAAAAGCTAAGGTATCGTTAAATGGCCATTTATGTTACCGTTTTATTTTAATAGATATTTTACCAATCAGTACAAACTGTATTAGTTCAAGTACAATGTACTTTATCAAAAACAAATTAACCGTTGAAAAGTGTCTGGTCTCGTATTATTCATTCCTTATTTTGTAGGATAAAAAATAAATTGCATAGCACAATATATACAGACTATCGACCACGTTCACCATTAAAAACTTCTACATTATTGTTTAATTCATCATTCGTTGACGTAAGTATTTTTAACCATGTTCAAAATTTGCAAAAAATTTGTACACGAGAATTTTTATTTCTCTAGAGGTCCAATCAATACCATCATCAACAAAGATTTAAACAAATACAAACGTGGGAGGAAGAAATAGACACATCTCTGAAAGCTAAAACTAAGACAAAAGAAAAAAAGATATTAGTATTTACCTTGAAACTTTTTTGGCAATTCTGTTGCAATCTGTAATAATTTGTTGAAACATTCACTGGATAACTTCGATTTCAAAAATGAAATCTTTTGATTGATGGTGTAGTATGGTTTTATTGCTGTTCTATCAGGCTCCCCGAGATACTCAAACATTCTTAAAGACAAATCATTGTGTCTAACTCGATGAGAGTAACAACGCATGTCGTTGAATCGGAAAAGGACATCGCTTGCTCCTTCGATAAACTTTTCAAGATTCATCTACAAAAGAACAACAAATTCCATACAATTGTCGATCATTTACATGTAAATATTTTTTTTACTGTTTTAAGCTATACTGTAAGATTTTTTGTTTATTTTCTTAACCCCTCTAAAATATACAAAATGACAATTTCTCGATGGAATCCAATAAGTCCGTTTTAATTTTCTTAACTGTTTTGATGAATTGTGTTTTGGTATTTGATATGACTCTGAAAGGTTACTAGTTACTTCCAGAAGATCGGTTCTCCTGTGTCCTCCAGCAACAAAACTGACTGACATAACATAATTAAAAAATTAAAAAGTGTCATAAAGCCTACAAATAATATTAAAGTAATACATGGTATATTTTTCTTTGGATTGACGTTGATTAAAGGTATTGCTATTATCATTGTATGTCAGTCTTTATGTTGTTACCATGTTCCTTGTAAAACACATATTGATTGATTGAACGAGTTTTTACGTCACTTTCACCAATTTTTCAGCTATATTGTGGCGTCTATTTTGACTGGGGATGGAAGCCTGATTACTCGATGAGAACCCCCGACTTTTGGCATGAAACATGGCAAATCTGTCAATTAAGGTTGGGTTCGAATACATCTCGTCACAAGAACGGCTCGAACTTACAGCCCCAATGTTGTCACGCCGATGACAAGTTAACAGATATAACCATCTACCTAGACTACTCTGCCACCGAGGCCCCTATAAAGAAAATTAAGCGTATAACTATGTGAACTGAACAATAATTGGACATTAAAAAAAGAACAGATTTTGCAATAACAAGAATATCAACAAAACAAAACAGAGAGAGAGAAAGAAGTAGCAATGCGATATCTAATGTGCTATATTCAGATTATAGATATAGTCTAGAAAAAGTTAATTTATAAAATTATCTTTCGATCATTAAAATGAAACAAAAGGCCTAGTCTACTACATATTTTATTTTCTCAAATTCAGCTGCTTTATTTTTAAATCCCATATCTTAGACACTTTTAATCAGATTAAATATACACCACTCTGTGTATTGTTATTGAAGCATGACGTGTGTGTATTCTCCAGGTATGGCAATTTGAATAAAATTAATACTTTAACTATTGAAATTTTAGTATGTTTTAATAGTAAAGGCCATTTACTTTTTAATTAATGATTACAATGCAAATTTAGATACATTGTATTCAACCTAATCAAGCTTTGCTTGAAATACTACATACACTTCACTCTCTGTCAATAGATAGTTAACTTTTTAAACAACGCGTTAGGAACAATCGCATCTGTACATGCTGAATAATTACCCTCAGCGCGCTAACAACATAATAAGTAAATATTTCTTTCGTGCTGAAGTAGTCACCAAAGCACAGAAAAATGATGTAAAACACATGAAATGCAGGAAGCTGCGACAAACGTCACGTTTTTTTCCGCTTTTTGTCTCGCAGTGACAGTCATGGAATGATTTCTTGAGAACAGGGTTTTTTTTATTGTTATATTTTCTACCAGTGACGGTTCTGGAATGATTTCTTGAGGTTAGCAGGATTTTATTGTTGGTAATCGGTTAGCATGTTTAACAGTTGGCATATATTAGTCACTGATTAATTTTTGGACAAGTACATGTGTATTTAACTGGATTTACATCGTTAATTGCATTTCACTTCGTAATGATCCTCAAACATAAAACGCTCCCTTGTTATACGTAGGTTGATCGTATGATCAAATATGTAAGGCATGGTTTTAAAACGTTATTTTTATCATTGTGGCTAATAATTACTGATATCCTTTCTCTTTGCTCCTTTGTTTAAAACAGGTCGCTACGGCCTGAGTTTCGTCCTGATTAACTGCATGAATATTCATCAAGATGTAACGGGGTACAGTCCTTGTACCAGTAGCCTTTACTAATTTAGCGATCAGTCAGACTTCGTCTATACGTAAAAATATCTATGAATCAGCCACGAATACGTCAGAAAAGTCTAGTAAAATACGGATAGAAAACGTAACTGACGAATCCTATCTTATCTGACGCAGTAACTATAAACAGTTGAAGTCCAAATTGTGATATATACTTTTTCAAGTGGCTCAGCTATCATTTGCTTGGATTTGGATTCAGACATTTAAAGCAGTTTGGAGTTATGCACTTGAACTTCTAAAATTGGTGAAAATGAAGATGGGAAATTTTTTGAATATCTCCTCTGTAACTACAAGGAATTGAAGCAACAAATAGATGTGATCTAGGGCATACTGCGTTTGGGTTCAGTACCTGTACGTGTTCCAGGGCTACACTTCTTAATATCTGAAAATGGCTAAAATTTGACATGAAAAAATGATTTCTTGGAAATCATAGTTTATACAAATATTAAATATGGTATGTAAGTACATTGCATTGTATATCATCATATATTTAAATCTGTCTTCTGTACCTTATACCTTGTTCCTTGAAAAATTTCGAGGGCAAAGAGAGATCACTAACATTTTTTTCAGACATAAGATTGTGATATATCACAACGGACGTAACTGAACACTGTTGATATATATACTAGAACTGAACAGGTTTAGGCCATTGTGACCCATTTACATGTATATCCCTTGAAAACGTAAACTTTCGTAGGAACTGGTTACATTTTTTTCAAACAGAAGGTTATAGCATATTATAATCGTGAACGTCATTGATGCGAGCCGAAATTAAGTTATTTTGATCTGACTGCAATTTATTCTGTTAGAAAGTAGGTCCTCACACTTTTATCACAAACATGGGATTTCGACATCTGATCTCATTCAGAATCAAAAATGCTTTGAAAGCATGGAGAAATCAGGTCATCATCACCTGACAGTGCAAATAATTTGGTCAAGACATTTTTTTGCAAACATAGGGACGTGGCATTTGCAGTACTTTAAACGCAGGTATAACCTTACCGAAATAAGGTATTAGATCTGACATTATGAGTATATTAACACTGTTAAGATATTATGAAATTTATCAATACTTTTGCAGATAGTCAGGGTTCACCGTGCAGTTGGTGGATATGCTGTCATCCCAACTGTTCAAGTTTAAGTACTAACATTATCTTCCTTATTACGTTTTCATGTGAAACACTTCAATATTTGAAGTACTCTATCATCCCCTTGCAAATTCTCCTTGTTTAGTACTAAAATTATCTTCTTTTTTCCAATTGCAAGTGAAACAATCATGTGTTAAGTACTTTCACAAATGGAACACTTAGTCGTATGTTAAGTAGTTTTACAATGTATCAGTTTATCCCACGAGAAAAACAACAGGATATAGCTGATAAGTAGTTTATTGTGTTCTTGTGTACGTCCACACCTATTATCCACAACTCCTCTTCCGCCTTTTTAAGAATTCTTTTGCGGGAGGTGGGGTGTTTAGTGTTTATTGTGTCCGCCCATCCATTTGTTGGCAGCTATTATATATAACTCCTTCATTTAAAAAAGGATTTCAACCAAACTTTCAGGAATCCTTTAGTCCGGAATAACATTGTCCACTTTCTATTTTATTTTTGTCATTATTCATTGTTCAAAAGTATGAAATTTTCATATACAGTTAATTTTGCATGTTAAACAGTTTCATATCAGATGTAATGAATTTGTTATCTATAACACATTCTAACGAACTGAATTGATTTCAAGCAAACTTTATAAAATTGTTAAGCATTTAATAAAAATGTGCATTTCCATTAATTTTTCCTTTTAATAAAGATGTGCATTTCCATTTATTTTTCCTTAAAATTGAATGACAAATTTAATACCTGTCCATGTACTTTGGTCCAATTACTACAAATGACAAACTTCTAATCCGTAAATTCTCCTCGACTAGACAATGCATTTCAATATACATTTTAGGTCGGCGTTCGATATAAATTATAGATGTGTGCCTGTTATTTTAATTTTCATACAATTGAATATTCTTGATTTTATTAAGAGACTGTAAGAGATTGTCGCGAAAAAATTGTACATGTGCATCCCTTATTCTATTTTTGTTGAAATTAATTAAATTGAATATTCCAAATACAATATCTGTAGATGTAACTTTGTCGAAGTACTAAAAATGACAAACTCCTAATTAGCAAATTTTCCTAGACTAGACAATGGATTTTAATATAATTTTTTGAGTTTGTTGTTCAATATAAATTATAGACTTGCACCTGTCATTTTAATTTTCATACAATTGAATATTTTTGATTTCAGGAAACTTAATTCACGTATCTCAGTCTTATTATTACACAAGCCATACTCCTCACAAATCAGTGAACGGATTCCAACAACTTTGAGAGATTGTTGCGAAAAAATTATAGATGGGCATCCCTTATTCTGTTTTTCTTGAAATTAATTAAATTGAATATTCCAAATATAATACCTTTGCATGTACCTTGGTCCAGTTACTAGAAATGACAAACTTCTAATCCACAAATTTTCCTAGACAGATTATAATATAATTTTTTAAGCTTTTTGTTCACATAAATTATAGATGTGTACTCGTTATTTTAATTTTTATACAATTGAATGTTCTTGATTTCCAGAGACGTAATACACGTACCTCAGTCTCATTATTACACAACCTATCCTCCTCACAAATCAGTGAACGGATTAATTAAATTTTCTTAATTCCAGATAAATATGTACGTTTGTCTAAATACTACATATGAGAAACTTCTTCAATATCTCCTAACCAGTAAATTGATCTTTATTGACGTTTATCCAGTCCTTTGACACTAAAAAAATGAACTGATAGGATAATAATAATAACACACTGAATAGCATTGAAGAATTTAAAAAGGCAACAATGGTTATATGAAACCATTACTAAGCAAAACATGTGTACAACTTTTACCAGACAGGAAGTGTAGTTTTTATCGATCATGTGCACCATTTTCATAGCATAAAACCAATATTTTCTTAATAATTAGTATGTGTGACAAGGTTTGGCAGTATGGCTTTCACTCTTTTAGAACATGAACATTTATACAATCTTAGCTTTCATAACTGTTCTTTCACCCAAGCTTTCATTTTCAGAATATATAGTTTCAGTCAAGTTTCACCCATTCAGAACATTTACTGTAGCTCAAGCTTGACATGTCCAGAAGGTATTCTTTAACCCAAGCTTTAAACTTCCGGAATATATACGTTTACCCATGCTTCACACTAAGAACATCTACTTTCACTCAAGCATCACACTTTCAGGAAATGGAAGATGTGCTTTCGGTTAAGTTTCATACTTTCAGAACATGTGCTTTACTCACCCTTCACACTTGTAGAGTGTGCACGTTTACACAAGGTTCACTTTTTCAAAACAAGTCATGTACTTTTACTCTAGCTTCACACATTCAGAACGTGCACTTTTACTCAAACATCAAACATTTAGAACATGTGCTTTCACTCAAGTTTCGTACTTTCAGAACATGTACTTTCACTTAAACTTCAAACTTTCAGACGACGGGCTTTCACCGAGGCTTCACACTTTAGAACCATATTGTCATTTCAAGGTTATCTTCAAACGTTATGTAGTTTTCATCCTTTGATATATTTAAAACCTTTCCCACCGTGTTATCTACTAAAAAATCTGCACACTACAGTCAAATTTGTAACTGTTGAAAAAATATATGTTATATATAAATTATCCCTGGGAAAATGAAAAGTAATTTCTTGGCCCGAAATGGCTTTATATAATTTTAATAGCCTCCAGATTTTGAGCTGACCTTATTTCCGAGTGTTTGCATCATAAAAAAGGTCAATACAGACATTAAAAACCTGGTTAATAAGGAATTTATTTCCTTTTTTGAAGGAGGTATTAATTATTGGGAAAGACCTATCACCTGCCCATGAGAACAATTGGTTTGATATATTACCTGTATTCAGATATTTCCTGTATTAAAAAAACCACTTTTATGTCTTCCTAGAGTGGTCTCACAAAACAGGTCTGACCGTATTACAAGTGATTAAGCAACATTAAAAGTTTACCTTCTCTTTTCACCCCATTTGATTTTTTTCTCCTGAGCAAGTGCTGGGTTTTTTCAAAATACTACTACCCAATACCCCTCTAATATTATTTACAATCTGTTAACAACTTCCTGTTTTGGACACTTTTTCTTAAACGTTGTGGAACTAGACCCCCGAAATCGAACTTAACCTTTGTTTTTTCAAGAGTAATATAATATTCAAATTTGGAAAATGGATCAACAGAAACGAAAATTATTGCATAGAAACCAACTGTGCACAACGATGAGACAGATGAAAATAGAGTTATACCATAATATGACCACAATTTGTTGCCGTTACGTAAATAGTCTGCAACACCTAATGGAATGTTACTACTACAACATATTTACACAAACGAAAAGTACATAAAGAAGTCAGGCGTAGTATTTGAATTGCCACTAATGTACTTGCTGACACAGAAATGTGTTGGAACTAACTAACATGAATATGTGATATCCTATGTGTGACCATGAATAAGTAATATTTTTGTCAATAATGTCGGAGGTATTTTGTGATTTATGTTCTAAATTTGTGTGATGTCAACAACAAGTTAATGCGATTAGCACTGGATTTATGTTGTAATGCAATGGTTTAGAAAACTTATACACATTTTTTTTCGAATTCAAAATTACAAATGTAGTTTTTTTAAAATTATTATTATTTCTTTTGCTTTTGTTTTCTTTTATTGTTTTGTTTTGCTTTTTTTGTAGAAAGTGGGTTCCAGAACAGGATGAAGAATATATACTTATGTGGCTGAAGAATAGAAAATCTTATCTGCGTCAATATTTTTCTCTTTATTTGCACAGGTTTTATCTTATGCTATCAAACTTCACATTTGTGATTCCTG
>JAOXYI010147623.1:0-11605 GCA_028566495.1 Lithophaga antillarum | reverse complement strand
GCCTTCCATCCAAGATGGCCGCCATGGCCTCTGATTGGTCGAAAATTGGTAAAGTTGCTAAAATCTTCTTCTTCAGAGCCACTGAGCCAAATTGAACCAAACTTGGTACATATAGTCCTTAGATGGTCGACTTTTATGATTGTATCCGACAAGCCGGTCCGTCATATAAGATGGTCGCCATGATCATTCATGCAAATTAGCCGTAATCTAGCAGTAAATTGATTCAAAAATCTTCTTCTTCTGAACCACTGAACAAATGGAACCGAACTTGGTACATATAGTCCTTAGATGGTCATCTTTCAAAAATGTATCCGACAGGTCGGTCCGTCATCCAAGATAGCCGCCACCTCTGGACATAGTTTAACATAGGACCCTATAGGAAAATAGGTCAAAATCTTCTCTTGCAAAACCATAAATCCAATTTAAACCAAGTGTGACAGGGGTGGTCCTTGTGCGGTTCACATTCTAAATTGTGTCAATTGACCCTGACGTCCATCCGAAATGGCCGCCACCGTGGGACCTAGGACACTATAGGGATAAATGTATAAAAATATTCTTGTCTGAAAATGTGAAGCCAATTTAAATCAAACATGACAGGATGGACCTTAGGTGGTGCACTTTCAAAATTATGTCTGGAGACGCCAATCTCCATCAAAGATTGCCGCCATCGTAGGATATAATTTAACATTATAGTACTCTATGGGGGAAATATGTGTAACAATTATCTCCTATGAAACCACTGAACCAGTTTAAGTCAAACATGACAGGGATTGTCCTTTGGTGGTCCACATTCTAAATTCTGTCTGTAGACCCCGGCTTCAGTCCAAGATAGCCGCCAACATGGAACATAGTTTAACATAGGACCCTATGGGAAAATATACAAAAATCTTCTACTCTGAAACTATGAATCCAATTTAAACCAAACGTAGCAGGTATGGTGCGTGGGTGGTCCACTTCCTAAATTGTGTCTGCTGACCCTGCCCTCAATCCAAAGTGGTTGCCACCGTGGGATATAGTTTAACATAGTACCCTATGGGAAAAGTATATAAAATTGTTTTCCTCTGAAAACATTAAGCCAATTTAAACCAAACGTGACAGGAATGAATCTTGGGTGGTTCTCTTTCAAAATTATGTCTGGTGACCCCAATCACCTTCATAGATGGCTGTCACGGGTTTAATTAATATTTGACCTTATGGGAAATATGGGTAAGAATGTTTTCCTCTGAAACTACTGAGCAAATTTAATACAAACAGCTTGTAATGTTTCACATGCAAATAAGCTGTATTTTGACAAAATTCACTTGAAAATTTTAATTTGCAGATCATCAATAGTATGTCCACTAGCTCAGCCAACTATTCAACATGTTGAGTTTATGTAAGCAAAAAATGACAGTTTTTCCTAGTGTTTGCTTAGGTGAAATCAGATGAGTCTCTAGTTTATGTGACTTTTTTTCATAAAAAATGAGTTACGAAATTTTTGTGAGTAAATTTATGCTTTTTCGCGTTTCTGACATTTGACTTTTGTTGTTTTTTTGTTTAAGTCGAGTTCATAAGAGGGCCTTTCTTTTTCTTCGACGCGACCGAATCTAAGTCGTCGGCGCAGCTCGGTTGTTTGGTTTTGCGCAGCGCGTTCTTTTTTCGGTAATCGGACGTCAACAGTTTAGTCTAGTCTTCCTTTCCGTCGATCGTGTCGTCTTCCAACGTGCGACTGATCCAGTTGTTTCTTCTTTCTGGTGGCAAGACGCGCCATGTCGTACCGCTGTTTCATAGTTTGGGAAGAAATCGTCTTGGCAGCGGCTAGTAACGTGGCGTTTCCCAGACTATCATGTTCACGTCGCTCCAAGCTACTTCGATGGTTCCGCCAGTAAAAGTCATGTCTGCCACCGAACAGCTCCGCACGCCGCGGACAGAGACTTGTTGATTCAGTTGTTGGCTCCAGACTGTCTTTCGTACTCAGCGATTTTGTTGACCATGACCCCCTTCAGTTTCTTACAATTTGGCGAATCGAGTCTTTCTTTTCATTTTACAACAGCATGTCAAACAGGGGAAGTCTTTAAAAACGGAATGTCTGGATCAGTCGTAACATCCGGAACTGCGTTTCAGGTAGAGACCATTGCCCAGGATCGTCAAACAACTGGAACTGGGAGAGATGCACAGTCCGTTCCCGTCGTATTTTCCCGACCGCCATCTTCTCGACCCTCTTCAGAAAACAATCCCTCACCCAAAGCTTTGCTGACAGCCGCACATTCCAGACCGCTCAAAACGCCAAGTCCCAGAGCTTGCAGCACTATCCTTTACAACATGGGTAACGCCCTGACGGATAGACCCTCAAACATCGGCATTAATCTGCTTTCGTACTTAACATTCTTTCGCATCTGGATGTGAATTATTCTGAGATCCATTTCTGCCTTGACGGACTTCTTGGATCGTTCTATTTTCTTGATCTGGTTGTCGTAAATAGGACAAGATGCTCGCCGGACACATTTTTGTTTTTGAGTCAGATGATTGCTGCGAACACTTTTATCGATGGCGTCTTTCAAGTTATGCGCTTGCCTTAGCTAAAGATGAGTCCGTACAATTGATACATTTCTGGTTCTCTTTCATATTTTATCTGTCAAAAAATGAACGAGAACGTAGATTTGTCTGAAGTTAAATCAAACGGTGAGTTGTTCGCCTCGTAGATCGATCAGGTTGTTATCTTGGTCGTTTCGACGAATGTTAATTTCGTAAATGGTCTTGGAAACTACCTGTAGGTAGACCAGGTTCTTGGGTGTCTAGATCATTTTCAACGAAACTCACGAAGGGAAAGTTAGATCACGGTTGTAGTGATCATTCATGTGACTGACATCGATCAGGTTGTTTGACGACAAACACACGATTAACGGTCATGATGTTGACGTCATCTCCCTCGTGATACTCGGGATTTCCGAAATTTTCAACATAACGGTATTGTTTGCGATGAAATCCCAGTACGGTGTTGAAAGAATTGCTGAAGTCTACCCAGTACCACTTGCGGTTCAAGGACCGCCTGCATACTGTAATTGGCGTGCAGGACCTTCTTGGAGACGTGTCTGTGGATTTCGTTTTTCTCATACGATCCTGTACTCAACATGACGTCGAACAACCTGACTAGACTGTCGCTGTCGTTCTTGTATCTTTGTTTCCAAAGTGAATGCTGTACATCTCTAGTTTGACGAGTGCCATCTGGTATTTCTTGTCTCCTCGATTCTGCTTTCTTTTCCTGTCACGTCCCAACGCAAGAATTACACTCTTTGGGTTCGATGATGTTCTCTAGCTTTATCAACACTTGAATAAAAATTTTACATCTCGCTTTCTACTTGACGATTAAGAAAACGGCGTCCATCTTGCGTCTGTCCGATTTGAAATGGAGGGGTCTGTCGGAGATGATCACGCTTAAGCAATTTTATTGTTGCCGGGATTTCCTACTAATTGTGCACGAACGGTTACATTTTGATGGGTTCATATTCCTTAATTGAATCCTTTCGTAATGTTGAAAACATTAGCAGATACCGCTTCCTTCTTTAATTTATTTTGTAGCGTATTACGAAATCCTAGATCCTGTCGATTCCGTCTCAGATCAGATCAGTGACTTTTGTCGTCGTCTTTGGTGCGTATTTTTCCTAGACGATTTCCGATTTGGGCGTAAGATGTGTTTTCGTCGTAGGCTTTCGTATTTTGCTCACGATGTAATCGACAGCTTTTTCGCACCTTCGTTTCGACGACAATGTTTGCTGACTCGTGGTCTTGGCGGCCAACGTTGTGAACAGGCGTGCCGTCAAGATACCTAAGGTGTCAAAAATTCCGCTACCTCCGTACGTATATTCGCTGTGGCGTTGGTTTTCGTTATCTTCTGTGATCAACATGCTTCTTCCTTTTGTTTTTCACGCAAGATCGTCTCGTGCATTTCTTCGTATTGTTCGTTGATTATGATGTTACGTCTCTTCAGTTCGTCCAGGATCTGGACGATATGGTTGCGAATGCCCTTGTTCCTGGCGCTGTAAGATTCGGCGCGCAGGCCAAATTTCTCCAGCAGAGCTGAAAGACGACGGAAGACAGACCTGTGCTGTGCAACTGTCTATATCATCGTAAAACTGTTTTGTGATCGTCTTATATTTATTGCCTCCGTTGGACTTGGAAGTTTTTTGTGTTCGAAATTGTTACGTTGATATATGATGCCGGTTTCGATCAAAATCTCTTTGTACGTTTTGAAGTCTTTCAGACTGTACGTTTGGATTTTTTAATTCCAGAAGCTCCCACAACCCATGAATTCCTTCATACGTTTGCCTGGAACTATAACGTCGTCTTCATCGAAGTCTACTCTCTTCTATCCCACGCAAAAATGTTCGTTGTCAATTTCCGCGTCGAAATGTATTCGTGATCTGCGGTATTAAACTTTATACTCAAACGGAGATAATGACTCGCCATCGATCCTAGATCAGTTATCATTTTATATATAGCCGCATCAAATTTTGTGTACATATAGTTTGACGATATAATTTATAACATGACGAAAATGAAAAATAAACTATGTTCATTGACAGCAGATAATGTCAATACAAGAAAGCACGATCGATGATGTTGAAAATGGCATTTTCAAAAGCACACGAGAATAGATACATTCATTCTACACTGGACACGGCAATATCTGCATATCGCAAACCGCCTAAACCTAGGATGGTTTATCGGCGATTGATAAAATTGTTCAAAAGCTGCACGTATCTTTCGTTTACTAAAGATGTAATAATTTAATGTCAAGTAGTAATTCTTGCAATTCAGCAATTTCATACATATTTTATATTAACGAAGAGATACAGAAACAGTAGTTTTCCGCCGGATTTTATACAAATAATGAATGTGTGGATATCGGGAAATATTTTTATTAATATGTAAAAGCATGTATCACAAGCGACGTCTTCTTCGAAGGGGTACTAGGCATCGGTGGCGTCGACGGCGTTGGCGAAAACAGCGGCGGTTCCTGTGGCAGTATCTGTAATGCGGGCTGAAGTTGTCCTTGACGTGTTTATTGCGGTAACGATTCGAGATTTTCGGTGATCTTCGACGATTCTCGTTGTGGTTATGTCACCGGTTTGAAGACGTTATTAGGTTCCCTTTAGCTCTGTCGAATCGTCTGCTTGACAACTTGCATCTCTTTTGCGAGACGTTCTCGTTCCTCCGGATTCGTTAACGTGAGGAAGCTCTTGTTTTATTTTTATGGCATTACGAACGTGTTTCAAAAATATGGAGTTTACGAAGGCGCCGGTCAACGATAGCTCGTTTTAATTTGACAGTATCATTCTTGCAAGTTCGATTTGTAACGAAACGCCTGTGTTGGTCGAAATCTGTCGCCCCTGTTTGATTCCATTGCGTTCGTCGTATCGACTTGACGATAGTACTTCGGATTTCATTTTCTACAATATATTTCGAGTACAATGACTGTAATCCCAACCCAAGACGGTGTAACTTTCTCAGGGTAATCCCAACTAAAGACGGCGCAACTTCCTCAGGTTTTCTTGTACGTCCCGCCGCCGTGAACTACCGTCGTCGTCCTCTTCGAGGTGAATCCAGTTGTGACTGGCCAGAATGATCGTTCCGAAAATATGTCCGTTTTCGTAGACGATCTCGTTTTTGTTCATTTCTTCTTTATGACGTCGGAAGGTAAATTTTGTGGAATTCCCGATGATACTTGCCGTCATGCTCGTTTCTAGACGTAAGATGGATGACGGCAAATCCTGTTTGTATTCCCAACATCAACAGAAATCGACGAATTCTTTCTTGTCAATCAGATCCGTGCAGTGACCCTTGTTCTGAGGCCTATATCGTCTGATGGGGTAACTTGAAGAAGTTCTGAGACCTGTAGAAACAACCAACGGTGTTATAACGACCGCCGACGTAGTAGTCTTCATATTTGTTTTGCTTGCCCAGCATCAAATCGTCGATGATCCGGAGGGTCTTGAAGTTGAGATCCAAATTGCAAGGATCCGCATTTCTCCGGCATTTTTGTAAAAACACGCTTCGATTTTGGAAGGCATTCTCGGATCGACAACGCCTAGCAGATCCAAGGGAGTCACTTTGTATTCTGCAATTTTGTCCTTGTTATCGAAATGTTGGACGATTTCTTCTTTGGAAAATTTCTTTTGCATTCTCCACTTCAGGATTCGGCAGATCTGTAGATGAAGGGATTTCCGGAAAACGAAAGTATGACCGATTAGAATACAGCCAGTCGTGTCCCAAGAAAGATTGACAACTAAAACGTGGTGTTCCCGCAGTTGGATTTCCCGACCATGATACTGCGAAGAGATTTCTGAGGAAGAAGGAAGAGATTTCGTCGAATCGTTCATGGTTCTTTGTAAGAAAAGTTCTTTATCTTCATTTCGCTTTTGTTTTTCTTTTTTCTTTTTTTTTTTATCTTTATTATTATTATTATCATTATTTCCCTGGACGGCTGTGCGTACCGCGAACGAGAAATCAGGACCTCGAACAGTCGTCGAATCAAGAAGGGAATCTGTACCGTGTGCGGAAGGAAGAAGAACTAGTTCTTATAGGGTAAATGAAACCTGCAATCATGATCGCTGGGTGATTTGTAAACGTCTTGACCAATAGGTTACCCGTCGCGATTCACCTATCTGGACATAAATTCACTGGTCTATGCAAGAGAATGAACAAAGACGGGACGCCCAAGACTTGATGGAAACCTGTCAATCGCGTCGACTCGGCTGCCTATCGTCACGATCTCTGTTACGCCACCAAAGACATCAAGATGTATAAACAGGTCTGCGATGCGCTTATGTTGAACGAAACTCTGGACGGACAAGGGAAAATAGTTTTATAATCGACATGTCAAAGCAAGAGAAAACCTGATAAAAACTGGACGCACAGGGGAAAAGAGTTTATACTCGCCAGGTCAAAGATTTGTTGACAAATGGAGACGTCGAACTCTTTTTCATGGAAAACGAAGAAAAATCGAGAGTGACGAAACGCTGGAATTGCACGAAGGAAAATATCTTCAATTCCACTCGGCGTTACGACGATGACGAATAGACAAAACGATAAAACGAGACCAATAATCGACCCATCAAAGACGACGTCGGTAGAAGCCAACAAGAAAAAAACGAAGATAGGATCTACTTTAAACGCATGGATCCATCCCTGTGGACGAAGAAAAAGTTCTAAGCGGGCGATGGAGTCAGAATCACCGTTAAGATAAGAGCGTTCGAAAAGGGTTACAAGAGATGATCGACAAAGTCTGCGAACACTCACGTCTTGGACACTTGATCACTTGATCTCATACCTATCGTACCGCGGACGGATTGGCAGAAGTCACGGGTTCCTTTCACAAACAGAAATTGCAGAAGACTAAAGTCAATCCGCATGCGAAGAGAATCGAAAAGATCCTGAATCGGCTAAAGAAGTCTTGGTTCGACATCGGCGAATGTCGTCGAAATTCGACTAATGGTTGGATCAAAAGGATCTGATCCGATGAATCGTTTTGATGATAAGGGAATTTTCGTGTTCTTCAAGGTAGTTTACATGTTGATGATAATTCCGCGCAATTGTCCCACGTTTATCAACAGTTCTGTTCATTCCGTACGTCATGGGACTGTCAAAGCGCATCGGCCTGTTGATCTTGATTTTTGTTGTCGCTGATCTCGACGTTGTCCTTGACTTTCCTGTTCTCGAGTAGAGCGAAATCTTTCTTGTCCGCTTTCCCTACCACCGCCGTAGTCACGACTTCCATCTTATTCTCGAATGTCGTCATGTCCTGCTTTTCCGTTCTCGTTTGATTGGTGATGTGGTAGAGATACACGTGCAACGACTTTTCCAACTTGTTTTCCTTCAGATCTTCGACGTTTTTTGCCACCTCGCTCAATTTGTCGCTCTTCTTTTTCACGTTCGCCTTTGTCTTGTTTACGTGAAACATTACGAACTCTCTGGTCGTCGCGTCGTTCGGAGCAGTGGAGGGTGTTTTAGATTGTTTATGCTATATCTGTTCCTATCATCTGAGATATAGCTCTTGTTTTCAACGACGGAAAGGTAGTTACAATCTGCAGCTTTTTTTCTTTTGTTTGATACATTTAAGTCCTATATGGCATTGGGACGTTCTTGGATTAAAGAAAATGCAAAAAACAAATATTTTATGGGTATGACACCTCATTTTTGCTATTTTCATGCGAGTTATCTCCCTTTTATTGCAAATTCTAATCTGGCACATTTTTGTCATATATTTGAGAACCGTTTAAGCAATGTCAGCAGAAATATCTGTTTTTATCTAATATCCAACTAAACCTCATGGTTTTGATCTGTAAGAATCCCTGTCATTATTGACTTTTTTTTTCTTTTTTTTTTTTTATTCCTTAAAATACTGTTATTTAAGTCTCTCAAATGAAGTTCCATCGACATACAGTTTTGCCTACTCTCTTCATATTGCTGTTATTTTTCTTCTCCAAACCTTTGAACGCCACATTCCTTGGAGACAACTGATCCATTGTTTACCAAATTTGATAGGAATGTTTCTTGTTATCTCTAGATGAGCATTCAGCTATTGAAATTTCAAATTGCCATCGTTGTCATGGAAACGGAAACAATGAATTTTTGAAGATACTACTCTTCAAAATGGAATGAAACCTTACACAAATGTTGTTTTATATGTTTAGATGTATATTTGTATATTAAGAGTGTGAAATTTTCAAAATGGGCACTATTATCATGGAAACGGAAACTATGATTTCTTTTTTTTTTCGTTTGTTTTGTTTTGTTTTTTTTAGAAACAGGTCATTTCTCAAAGATTACTTTTCAAAACTTTATTAAGTTCATAGAAATGTTTTTTGTAGCCCTAGCATGTGCAATCAGTACTAAACAATGAAGTTTCATTGCTATTTAATGTTTTGTACTCGAGAAATGGACCTAAATGAAAAAAAAACATGAACAGATTTGCTCAAGCATAAAATGTAGGTCAAGTTCATCAAATTGCTGTACAGCTGTTCAGTACTACGCAAGACATATCCACTGATGAAGTTTCATTGTTATATTGTCTTTAGTATTCAAGAAATGGACCTAAAGGCTGAACTTAACCAATGGTCACTCAAGCGTAAAATGTAGGTGAAGATAATTTAAATTTTGCCCGACTGTTTAGTACAACTTGAGATGTATCCGCCGATGATGTTTCATTGCTATATTATGTTTAGTATCTGAGTAATGAACCTAAATGCAAAACTTAAGCAGACCTGCTCGAGTGTAAAATGTAGATTATGGTGATTGAATTGTTGTACTACACGAGATGTATCTATCAGTGAAGTTTTCTTGCTATATTATGTTTGTACTCAAGAAACTGATTTTATCAGAGTCACCCAAGCATAAAATGTAGGTTATGATATCCCAACTTCTGTATATCAGAGATATATCCACTGATGAAGCTTCATGCTATATCATATTTGGCACCCGAGAAATTTACCCAAATGTAAAACTCAACTATACAGTTCGGACGAACTGACAGACAAGGGTCCTTGCACATATGTTGAACGGGGAATAAAAATACTCAACAGAAGAACTACTCATGTGCATGCATATACTTTATGTAAACTGACTTTAACAGAATGTTAGTAAACAATTTGAAGTGCAAAACGTGCACTGCCGGTTGTTATGGGAGTTTGTATTGTTTAGTATTATGTCTTTGTTTTGTTTCCCCATTTGTGTTTGTCTTTGATCCTTTGTTGATAACGGTCTTGTCTGGTCCTATGGGTGTACTTTCACATAACTGTGGTCCAAATCCCACAATAATAAAATCCATAAACAATACATACATGCAAAAATAACTTACTTATAATAGGTAAATTTAGGAGATAACTGTATTGTATTTAAAAATCTGTCGGCATAAATCGGGGATGTTACTGTCACAATTGAGTTTTCCTTACAACGCAGTAACAGAGCCATTAAAACAGATAATTGCAAAGTAAAATTCCTGATTTACAGCAACGAAAGATAACATACAATATTGTTATCCCCATTCTAATGCAACGAATTTAAAAGCGAAAATTTCCACAGTTTGAATGCAGGAAACGTTGTGTATACTTGCAGTGCAAGATTCGGACAGTCGAATGTGTATTTTACCTTAAATGACGTCCACTCAAATAAGAAATATTACCAAGTGTTAACTGTCGTTCAACGACAGGCGACGTTACAACAAGTGTTGTGTTAGAATTTTTGTTAATGTTCAATTTGAAAAAACTAAAACATCAAAAATGAAACATGTGGGAGGAGTTTACATTGCAAGCTCATTTTCATAGCTCAACCATTTTCGGCCTCTAAATAGACCACAGAACCTAAAATGGAAATTCCAAAACCTCACTGAACAGATGATAAACAATAATAAAAAAATCCCCAAAATAGAAGCAAAAAATGTGGGAGGAGTCCACATCACAATAAAGTGTGACAAAAGGATGGTAGGACGGTGGAACATGTAATTGCTGTATAGCTGAATTGCATTCAAATGTTCGGGGATAATAAAATAGGCTTTTGACAGAAACTTGAAAATATTCCAAAAAAATAATAATCTTTAAAAAAGGTAAATATGAACCATTTGGGATACAGATATTACATTTCAAAAACTATATTTATTCTTGCACGTCTGAAATTTCGATTCTTGCCAAATGTTTGCATTTTGTGCCTCTTCGATATACAATTCGTCATATTTTCAACAAAAACTCTTTATTACCCTAAAACCTGAACAATTTACGAGCATGAAAACTTCTGAACAAAGAAAAAACGTTAATTTGACATCGCATACAGAGTGACAAATATTAATTTTGCGACGCAAATGAGTGCTTTGGAAATTTAAATTTTTCATCAAACAAAAATATCATTGGCTGCATTAATGATAAAAGTTGGTTGTTTCCCCATTTCTTGTAGGAAATTTAATTACCAATGGATGAAGGTGTAAGACAACAATTGACAAAGGGACTAACATCAGATCCAAAGTATATTCCCTCTTGGTATCGGTATGATGAAGAAGGTTCTCGATTGAATGATATTTGTATTGAACAATGTGAATGGTACTACTTCCATCGCTTTGAAATGGAGTTGCTGAAAGCTACTGCAGAGGTAATGAGAACAAGAGGAAATTCAGTAAGCAATGAAAAAATGGAAGTAAACTTATTTATAACGATAAAGGTCGTAGTTATTGCAATTTATGCTATAAATTAAGGTTTACAATAACTGGGCTCAAGGTGCTTTCATTTTCCTTGATTTCTTTTTCGGTTTACAATACAATAAGTCAACTCATGCTTACAGGATAAAATCAATTTAAATATGCTAGAAACAAGCATTTTATAAAACTGTGTCATAATTTCAGTTTATGTCCCCACTTGAACCTTAACCAAAATTAATAAACTCAACATTTTACTGCACACTTTCAAATAATAGACAACCATTCTAAAATTCTAAACCAAACACACACACACTCAACAGAGTCACAAACAAATTTATATATTTCAATCCTTTTGGTCCCTAAGAACGATCCCTACCTTTAAAATGAAATTCTAAAACCTTATATCATATCTGAAATTGTAGGGAACAATTCTAAATCAACATA
>JAOXYI010147513.1:0-11606 GCA_028566495.1 Lithophaga antillarum | reverse complement strand
GCCGTCCGGGACCTACTAAAATGCGTCCGAGATCTAAAAAAAAATCGTATTAAAGAATTTACCAGTCGGTGACTCTTTCAAAACTAATACTTGGCTGAAAATCAGAATGTAAATATGAATAAGCAATAACAGTTACAACAGTATTTTAAAGTGATTCTACCTTTTTTCGACTGTATCACTTGTAATTTTATAATTCATCGGATGTAGACAATAACAAGAAGTACTCCAAGCTGCTGGTACATCCTGCAACATTACAGTTTAACAGGTAAGGTGGTGTTGTCAAACGGACTAGCTGTCTTTACAGTCTACACACTTAATGAAATTTTTTCTCCACTATTAGGTATTTATGATATTGAAAAAATGAAGAACTCACCAGTTCAAAATGTTTTATATGATAAAAATGGCAGAATGGAATAAATCTAAGTATCTGCAAGGGACATTTTGTCTCCTGATCTGCAGATTATTATTATTGTTATTTTATTTATGAATAGTAACATTGAGAAAAAATGAAACCCAGTAGTCAAATATTTTTTGGTTCAACGTTTGTTCCTATTCATATGTAAGTTTACGTCTGTGAAGAAATACCTAAAAGTTTAGGTTATGATGCAATAAATTTATTCCTGTATTAAAAATAATAAGCAGGAAAAGATGCCTTAAAGTATTTGTATAAATTAAAATAATCTGAAAATACATATGCAACATAATTAGTTTTACATGGTTTTGTCGAGTTGATTTCAAAACATGCTTTTTACCTATCAACATACAAATGTACTGTACCGCATAAATATTACTTGCGTCCCACCAGTCACAAAGCTGGTCGCTAGAAGTGTTGACATTTTCGTCGTTGTTAGCTGGTATTTGTAATAATTTGACAGGTGTAAAAAATGACGTATAGTTCATCTTAACATCTATATTTCCGTTGATGTCACCATGACTGAGGACACTAACTATAAAGATAATCCAACACCGGTTAAATAATATTTTGTTTCTGTCCTCGCTTTATTTAGAAATCTGTAGCACTAGTTTGTTGTTGGGTTGTGATCTGTTTTAAAATTGCCAATACCGTAACTCAAATCCAGGAAAAAACACTCGACGCCCTTAAAATTTGGTATAAACACAGGATGCGGATTTCTTTTGATCTGTGATGTACGGATTTTCTGTAGAAGTTGTCTCATTAAGCGTCAAATCGTTCTAAGGACGACTCCTTCCTAAAATGTGCCATGTTATCGTCTGCATCTTTAAAAAAAGGCTACTGTAAATTTCAGAGTCCATTTTCAGATCTAGTGTAAATTTCGGTTGCCTGATAATTTTATTGTTTTTATGACTAAATAGACAGAAAGTACACAAAACAAGACCAAAGTTTATTGTTTGACTAGTCAATAAAGTTCACAAAAATAATTGAATTAACGAATAAATCAGTCGGTGACTGACTCCAAACTAATAATTGGTCGATGGTCAAATGTTCAAATGTCAAAGTCATAGTAGAGTATGGAAATTGAGATGAAGCAATAAAATTATAAAAATATAGTTTTACCCTAATTATGGACTGATTTTTTTTTTTTTACTATCCCTCGTCTTAATTATACGCACACAGTACCATTCATTTCAGTACAAGGTTTGGGAAAATATAAATATAAAATTGACCGAAAATTATGCTGTGGACAAATTATGCCAAAATAATAATAAAATGTCCATCTAATCTGAACTTTGATTCTGTGGAAATCAGAATGATACTGAAAACACTCCATCTATGAACAATATTACTTAAACAAAACAATTCAAATGTTGTATAGCTGAATAATACCCTCTCAGGAAAAAAAAACAAAAACAAAAACAAACAAACAAACAAACAAAAAAACCAAGCAATTTTATTTCTTGTGCAATGGGGCTTTAGCGGCCCCATCACTGACATTGTGATAAGGAGAACGTTTAAAAAACAACTAAAATCAAGCAAAATGAAAATAAATCATTTCATATCATATAATTCAATAATAACATCCTCAACAGCATTGAAAGTGATTCTACCTTTTGTCGACTGCATGACTTGTATTCTAATATTTCCTCGGATGTAGACAGCTACAAGGAGTACTCCAAGCTGCTGTCACATCCTGTAACAGTTACAGTTGAACATGTAAAGTGGTTGTTGTGAAAGGGACTAGTTCTCGTTGCAGTCTATAAATTAAGTTAAATTTTTGCTCACCTATTAAGTGAGTCTTTATGGAATTCAATAAATGAATAATCCACCAATCCAAAGTGTTTTATGCAAAGAAAATGCCAAATTGGATTAAATCAGTTATACATGTATGTGCGTATCTGCAATGGATACTTTATCTCCCGACCTACAGATTATTATTATGTAATGAATAGTAACAATTAAAAAATAAACCCAGTAATCAAATCTCCTGTGTTTCAACGAAGGTTCCTTTTCATGTGGAATTTTGATTTCCTGACGAAATACCTAAAAGTTAAAGTTACGATGCAATTTTATTCCTCTCTTGATAGAAGCAAGCAGGAATATATGCCTCAAAGTATTTACATAGGAATCTGAATCAAAATAATATGAAAATAACAAGTTATTTTGACAGATGCTTGTAATAATTTGGTTTCTTTGGCTTTCAAAATATTTGGCTTCGAGTACAACTGACCAGACATTATTTGTTGAAATGCGCATATTGTACTCAAAATTAATTTTGGTGTCTTTGTTTAATTTATGTGATCGTCTGTTTCGTCGAGTTGATTTCAAAATATGCCTTTTACCTATCAACCTGCTGTACCAAACAAATATTACTGGAGTTTCGTACTGGAGTCCCACCAGTCGCATACCTGGTCGTTAGAAGTGTTGACATTGCTGTTGGGTGCTGTTTGTAATAATTCGACAGGTTTTTAAAAAAAAATTCTGCTGTTCATCTTAACATCTGTATCCCCCTACAACTGGGGCTCCTAACACTGGTTATATAATATTTTGCAGCTGTCCTTACCATATTTTGAAAGCCATAGCCATATTCTGTTTTTCACTATTAACCTCATTTAAAGTCAACAACCATAAGAAAACCACCCAGTCCCTACTAAAAATTCCAGCTTGAAGATATGATGCGGATTTTGGATTCTCTGTGATATACAGGTATTCTGTGAAAAATTGTTTCGTGAAATCTTAAAAATACCTCTCTAAAGATCTGCGTATATTAAATATTTGCACAAATGATTAAAAACTGAAAATGAATATTATGATAATAGATGCAGATTGTCTTTTTAATAGCACCCAGTTTCTGACGATTTCCTTCTTGTTTTCAGTATTTATTTTGACTGTTGGGTACATTTGGTATCCAACATTTTCTACACATATTTTCACTCTATCTTTGACGTTTAAAATCCTGAACACTAATGAATGATGGACTACATGTTGGAAGTGGTAAAGCCAACTTATAGCAGCGACTTGTTTCTCTCGTAGGGTCAAAATTCTGGCAAGTCCTTAAAGGTGAATATCTAAATACAATGCATGTAAGTGGATATCTGAAAGCTTGTTAAAAAATCTAGATTTTCAAACTTCGAGTTCGGGTAAAATTTTGGCAAATCTTAACTTCTTAATGTTATAAAAGTCGGAATAGAGCACTTTCTAAAAATACTATTTTATGGAGGTGTTATTATTCTGTATAAATCCTAATATTTGTCAACAAATTCTTTTGTTCTGAATTATAGCGTAAATGTAACCCAATACATGTTGACCAGAATTTTGTAAAATTCAACATAAACACCAACATTGGAGTGCTTTCGACAACACTGCATAAAAGTTCAGTACTGACCTTCCTAGTTAAACAAGACAAGTAGATGCTAGCCTAGCTCAAGCGCCTTTTCTTACTTCGATATAATATAAATCTCAAATGCCGTAAAACGTTGAATTACGGATATTTTGTTATATTCGGACCGTATTTTTTTGTAAAAGTTTTTACATAGAGTTAAGTCTTTGTTTTCAACAGGATATCAAAATTATTAAATATATGAAACATTCAAAGTTCTTATTAATTTTACATATTAATTAATTAATAATAAAGAACTGTCGGAGGTTATTATTTAAAAAAAAAAAAAACAAAAAAAAACTCTATACCAGGTTATTATCAATACAGGGGACATCATTAAGGTTTCTATGTGTAAATTACAGTAATCTTTATCTTTGTGTGAGGATATTTTATCTTTTTGGGTCTTGGTTCGATATATTATTATACTTGCTTGATAATTTTACTTAAAAAATATATATTCTGATTTTGTAGAGAATGGTGTAAGGAAATTAGTATTAAATTTATGTTTTTCTTTAAAAGCCTCAAATTACTTTCATTTGTTTGATAAAAGCCTGTAGCTCTGAGAATATGAAGAAGTCAAAAGGCATACTAAAGATTGTTTTTCTTCCCGAATAAACTGCTACAAAGATATTTTTTTAATTTCATCATTTCAACATTTTCAGTTGATTTTGTTTCAAACTCGCATGTTGCACACCTACACCCATCTAAATATTCATTTGAAATAAACCGTTTGTGTTATAAACAGTCAATAATAGTTTCTTCGCTGCGCTAAATCAACAAATCGGGATTATCTCTTTTCATAAGGGAACAGAAAATTGTAATTAGTAAAAATGGTAATCACTGAAAATGCCTCTGACAACAATTACTTAATATGTTTATTTTTGTGTGGAGTCAAAAGTAATCATTTCCATCGATCAAATCAATGTTGATTTTTTGGAGGGATTATTTTGGTTTTATTTAAAGAGTAGATTTAAAAAAAATATTTTACATAAAATTATTAAAGTTCATCATAGAAAATATATTTACAGGTGCTTATGAAAAAAATACGCCAAGAGATGACATGTTAGAACGATAGAAAGAGCTTGTCGGTCGTCCTTTCTGTCGTCCAAACCTGACATCCTTCAGTGTATTCTATCACAAGAAAAGCCTACATTTACATAACATACCATTCATCGGTAAAAACAAAGCAGCTCGTAAATTTTGTACATATTAAACGGTTTTTTAAAATTTGCGTCATTTTCATTTTGCTGTCATCAATATATCACACCTTTTTTTCCATTTTAAATCAATATATCAGAAATTTATATTATTATCTGATTTTTAAATGTGAAATTAAATGTGTGTAAAATTGATGACTATTGAAAAAACGTTTACACCGTCTACGTATTTCATCAAATATGAAATAAACTAAACCATTGAATTGAAAACAGGCGGAAACCAATTAACAAAAATACCTCTAATCAAGAATATTATTATTGTCAAGATATTTTAAACGTCGTTCCAAATTAAGAAAAATCTCTTTATGAAGTCACAGTATTAAAATAATTTATTGACCACTTTCTAATGTTCACCTTTCAGTGTTTATCAATAGTGATGGCGCATTTGTTATATTTGTTACAGCTATATGCCCACATGGTATGTAATATTATAAGTCCAAAATATTGAACGAAAATTTCATTTTAGAACATTTTATTATTACTTTATTTCAGTAGTTCCGTTGATAAGCGTCTATAAAAGAATTGATAACAATATTTTAGGAACACTTGATGACAACAGTAAATAAAGCATTTACTTATAGTATCCCTTTAAAAATTAAGTTGGATACTTTGTTCTTGTTGGACATATATCTTGCCTGACAATGAATAACCGTACCACAATATAAATATAAACATTTATTGAAAATGACAATAAAAACAAATCAACACCGAAACGTATACAATCATATTATTTCATAATATAAGGAGTTGTTAAAAATATTGGGACGATTCAACATAAACTGAAGATGTTGTGTTTAAAACGAAATTCCTATTTACATGTTTTTATATGTTTAGATTTATCAGTTGTAAATACATACATTAATATATAATATATCCTTATTAAATATTTTCTTGTCTATAGGAAGAGTTTTCTCACATACCCACTCTCTGTTTTGCCTCACATCATGTGACTCAAGCTAACCATATTGTTAATACTTCTCATGTGCCACAAACCTTTCTGGTATACCTACATTCTGGAACAATACCGTATCTGTTAGAGACGTACAAACAATTGATAATAACAAGATGCGAAATATTTGTTAGAAAATCCGACGAAGCCTTAAAACCTAATAAAGTTGGTAACGTTGCTGAACAGTCTGTTCGTAGACATTTTTATTCTTGAAGCAGCAGCTCCAGTGAATTTTTTTTTTCTGACATGTGCGAATTCTTTTCGCGATAAAAATATTAGCATACTTTACATTTTCAGATAAAACATGTAGAAGAAATCATCAACTCTAAGTGTAAAGAAAAACAATCCATAAACTTGCAGCTAAAATCATTGGTTTACATATAATGTTACCCCATAAAACTGTAGATACATTTTTTAAAGAACCAACCATATTTTCCCTAGTACATTTTGTAAGAACAAGCCATTTAACGACATTTATAGACCTATTTATGGGTTTCCCAGTGTCATGCAATGTGCTTTAACTACTGAGTTTCCAAAACATCGTAAAACTGGCATCTTTGTTTTTAGAGTAAAACACCACACTAGTATATGGTACGAAACTCAGTGTGTATTATTTTACATAATTAAATTTTCTTCTTTCCCTTTCCCTTAAAATGCCGACTTTACATTTCTTTGACGGAACGTTTGTGGTGTACATGGTCGAATTTACTCGAAATTATTCATATTCTTCAGGTTGCACGTAAGTAAACATCATAATCATAGCGAGTTAAATAACTTGTTACCAGACTTTTTGTGGTAAGCCAATTTTTTTGAGGGTTTTTTACGAATACATAAAATCTTGACAGTTTTATTTTTTGATAAAATATCTGAGGCAAGATCAACGCAATCAGAAAAGCTTTTACAGTACGGCCCCGTAAGACAAATAAAAACGGCTGTTTGACCAGATACTATATCTTCTGCTCCATCCAATTCATTAATCGTGTAGAAGGATAGCATAAAAATCTTTTTAAACTTTTTTTCCGACTTCACGAACTATATGAAGAATTGCAAAGGGTGTGACAACGCTTAGTCAAAAATATACATCTCAAAACATTTAAATTAGCAGAGTCGAAATCAACTTCTCGAAGAAAAGGCTTTAAATGCTCCAAAATAGCACCCATTGCAAATAGTCGATGTTATGATATCATGATTATGTAAAGGTTTCAATTCTGATAACACTAAAAACACAGTCTGTAACCAGTCGAAAACATAAAAAATTCGTAAATGACATCCGACTTTTAATAAGTCAAATTTTTAAAGCGATAACTAAAGCAACTTAAGTGAGAACAGTAGCTGACTGTTAAGAAAAAAAACCCCGAAAATTGGAACACAAACAATAGCATTGGGAATCCACTGCCATATGGAAACACGATATGCAGCAGAAGCAGGAATGTTACTACTCAACTGGAAATTAAATTCTCATGTATATTCTGTAACACTATTGTTTTGCTCTGCCTGTATTGTCCTTATTCCGGAGTTAACTTGGATATTGACTGAATGATTTGACTAGGCATAAAGCCACTTACAGCAAATTTCAGTTAAATCGTGGCGACCAGTTTTATTGGTGGAGGACGCCAAAGTAGCCTGGGAGAACTCCCATCCTTGAACTGGGAGACTTTATCACATAAGAAAATAGGAGTAGGAGAGCAACCAGTATCCTGAAGCCAACAATCCAGCAAAAAAAAAAAAAGAAAAAAGAGAGAGAAATTCGAGCGTAAACATATCCTGCTATACTAGCATTACCCGTCGTACAATTCCAATAGTCACGTCCAGTATTTATTCAAATCTGTGGATAAGGTACGAGTCGAGTTCATCTTCGTTTTTGCTATAAGTCAAAGCCAGTCAAGAACACAGACCTTAGAGGAGATTGGCTGCAGTAACCTGCATATGTAGATGTAACTACCTAGACTACCGAGACCCCAGTTTGGTTGGATTAATGTGCTTCCAAATATTACTGAAACAGGTCTCACAGTGACACTTCAGGCGGGACGTTTGGTTGGATTAATGTGATACAAAATATTACTGAAACAGGTGTCACTGACACTTCAGGCTGGACGTTACAGCATGAGAAGATACATAAAGGTTTCCCCCTTACTGAAACCAGTGTCAAACGTTGAACCTCTTCGCTTGTCATGGTGATGCTTTAAGTGAAATGTTGCATTTCTGTTCTCTGTTAGTTAGGAATAACTTTTCTGGAAATTTCTTCAATGAAACATGTTCTTAAACTTTTGGATCTCTAGCACTTGAACTTCATGGATCTTTGTTCCTTTGCTTATAAAAAAGAATTTCCTTATCACAATGATACTTCATGCCAAACTTCATTGAATTTTCTCTGCTGGTTCGTAATAAGAAACATGTTTAAATAAATCTACTGTGATATTATTGCAGAAACGGCTATGGTTGCCATTTTGTATAAGATACACAGTCATCCTACATGGGGTTTGAAGGAGGACCAATCCAGGACTGTATTTACCACGTTTTGTTTCATTTAACATTGTAGTTGTTCAGCAGAAGATTTTAGAAATAATATATTGCAAAATTACCGCTTATGTACATAAATGGCCATGGTAGAACAGATCAAGCCATCGAACATACTTTTATCAGCGGACCACAAAAGAACTGTATGTACTGAGACTGGTTCCATTTGAATCGGTGGTTCTGAAGATTTTTTAAATATTGTCCAATTTGGAACAATTCGAGATCAATACTGTATCTTAGAAGGCGAGTGAGGTCATCGGACATAATTTTGAAAAGAAACAATTCATGGACCATCATGCAAAGTTTGGTTCAAATTGACCAAAGGTTTCGTAGAAGATTAAAATGTATATAGTTCGCAGATATACGACGGAAGCAAAGTGATGGCAATACGCACATGACTTTCAGCCAGATGAGCTAACTAGAGGCTCATCAGAGCCTGTACTGCTCACCTGCAAATCACAGCCAAGTTATGGCCCATGCAAGCCATCTTGGATTTCAAACCGCCCAAAGAAATAACAACACTTGGTCAGGACCTTTCAAGCAACATTCATGCCAAGTATTATGACTCTATTGGACACAGATGTTCTGAAGAAGAATATTTTTCAACAAATTTCCCAAAATATCCTATATTAAACTATATTTCCTGGTAGTGGCCATCTTGGATTTTCAATCGGTCAAAAAGGTAACAACACTAAGGCAGGACCTTGCAAGGGTCATTCATGACAACTTTCATTTCAATTGCCAATTAGTTTCTGACAAGAAGATTTTTGAAATTTCATCTAAGTACAGCCAATAAAAGGTTGAAATCGGTCAACAAGCTAGACTTTCTGATTGACAGAATATTTGATGAATTTGGTGGACGTGTTTTCCAGCAAATAATTAGCATTCAAAAGGGTAGTCTTGCCAACTCATTTCTATATTTGTATGAGGTAAACTTCATTCAAGGCCTTTTGCATAAAAAGAGATATAATCAATTCAATTCTTAAGCTTCAGGTTTCACTATTATAGATGATGTCCTTTCGGTAAATAATCCTAAGTTTATTAAAAAATTTGTATCTCATCCATCACAGTTAGCTTAAAATAGAGGACATAACAGGTACGTCTAAGTCTGCTTCTTACTTGTTCCTGATGATCGACAATGGAGGATGAAATCCTAATAGATAACAGATACCATTACTAAAATCATTTCCATTTTGATATGACATCCCACAGTGACGTCACAAAGCTGTTGTAATAATACAGCCTATAAAATCAAAATTCAGCGTTCTGTGTGTCCACCTCTTGCTTGAATGCTGGAGACACAACGACGACGCACTGAATTGATAACGTTTTGAATAACAACCTCTTCCGTGAAAGCACGGCGCAGTTGCACGAAAGTCGTTGATTTAACGGCCCTGTTTTCAACCCTCATATCCAGCTCATCCCAGACATGTTAAATAAACGCCATGTCTGAGAAGAGGGATGGCCACTACATGCAACGGATGTTTAGTGCGTTTAAAAAGTCCACTGATATCCTTGAGGTATGTGGACGAAGGTCGTCCTGTTGAAAGATCTTTAAATCCGGATAAGCACGGATCATTGGCGCTGCATGAGAAATCAAGATTGCATCTCTTTACCTCTGTACATGTAATAAACTCTCACAGAAGTGTTTGCGACTTGTACCAGAATACAGAAGCCCACACTATAAAGCTTTTCCTAGCCCAACGATCAGCCTCCTGGATACAACAACGCGCAAATCGTTCACCTCTACGCTTCCAAACCCTGATTCGACTTAACGCAGTTCTGAGATTTGTCAGAAAAAATTGATTCTGTACCATCTTTTGCGAGTCCAGGGTAAATGTATCTTGGCCCACTGCAAACTCCAACTTCGATGGCGTGGTGTGAGCATTGGACCGCAGAAAAGTCGCCTGGCATACAAGCGATTTTCGTGGAGGCAGCGCCTTACCGTTTGGGCACTGATCCTAGTGTTGTGGCGTCCAACTGTGTCTCTGGCTTAAAATGGAGCTGTGTTGAAACGGTTGCTTAAATGTTGCTAGAGGAATTAATGACCTTTCTGTCGCGTCGTAACAAGTGGTGCACCCGACGGGGGTCGATTGGCTACACTTTTGGTAGCTAAAACCGTTGATGAAGACAGAGTATGATGCCATTATGGCAATTGAAACGCCCAACAACTTCTCTTGCTGAATGTCCAGTTGTAAGCATGCCTATAGAAAATTGCGTTCAGCATTTGTAACATAGGCCATTTTGTAGCTTGATTATTGAACTGTCCATTAGTTACATTTTTCATGTATAATATTGTAATTAACTAATTGAATAATTTTTAACAATGTTTTTTATGGTGCGTTTTTTATGGCGTTCAGTATATTATTCTTTTCCGCCAACACTGGGCAGTACTATAGCGGCTGAAGCATGCGACATATCAAAATGATACTTTGTATCTTATATTGGTCTTCTAAAATCTATCTGGCATTGAAACTGGCAAACCGAACTCTTTTGACTTACAGAGTTACCTCTCAGAACACAACAAACTTGTGGGTAAATACTCCTCTGACTCCTTTAAAGGTATCCATATAAAACCTGTTCCAGAATGTTCAGGGTCATATACTGCAACTCTTCCGTTACGGTCAAAGAATTCTGATGACTTTTTGTGGCAGTTATCTCCCCTTATACTCTTGGGCAAAGAATTTTACCGTCGAGTCTCAAAACCTATAAGTCGTAAGAAGTAGGGTCTTCAGCATTATCTTGACCTTTGACCTTTATCTAGGCCACACAAGGTCACTAGGTCAAGGTCATGTCCTAATTATTTAGCTTTGGTGTTTTTACAGATATCGAAATAATTCTTCAACAAAATGTTTTTCCTATGTTCAGTGATATCAAAATGTTATTGTTATAGAGTGAGTCGAAATATTTTACCATTGTTTGAAAAGGTTGCAATAATTCTTATGGAAGTTGTCGCCCCTTGAATCTTTAACAGGAAGTTAAAATCTTTGAAATACAAAAACAGTAGGTCGTAAAGACCTGTTGTCGTCAATATTAACACACTTGATATTTGTTCTTCATCAAGGTCATAGGGTCAAGGTCACGTCCTAGTTTTTTACCTTTCTTATATTTAAAGATACCAAAATGATT
>JAOXYI010147402.1:0-11606 GCA_028566495.1 Lithophaga antillarum | reverse complement strand
CACATGCAGATGTACATTAATTTTTCAAATTTCCATTTAAGGGTCAATGCAGATTTTAAAAAAAAGGTGGGCGGAGCGATCAGCTGTTAAGTGCGGGTATAACTGTCATTTCCGACAGCAGCCAATACTAGTTGTATTTGTACTGCTGTATAGTCTTCAGTAGAATTTTTTGTATCTGAACTGCTGTATAGTCTTCACGAGTATTTTTATACCGCACTGTCAGAAGAAAGTTCGGGTATATTGTAATGGGCCTGCTCGACCGTCCGTTGGATAAACATTTTTCCATTTTTGACTTTAGGTGTTTTATTTTTATGGAGTATTGTCCTTTATTATCTGTTGATAAGAAATCATGTCTAAGATTTTTTTTATTGGTTTGGATCCCATAAATGCGGACAAAATATGATTTTTTTTTTATGTAAAGCTTGTCACATGAACTTCTCTTTCATTTTTTAATTTAGACATTTTATTTTTATATAGTAACGTTCCTTACCATCTGTAGATGTGCAAGAAAGTCTCGAATGTCTTATTCTTGGGTTTGGGGCTCATTAAGGGGCCGGAAAGGGACTGTGTTGAAATAAGATTGTCACGAATACGCCTCTTTCATTTCTGAATTTAGGGGTTTTATTTTCACATAGTAATGTTCATTTACAATCTGTAGATGTGCAATCAGGTCTCGGATTTTTTATTGTTGGGTTTTGGGTCCATTAAGGGGTCAAAAAGGGACTTTGTTGAAATAAGCTTACCACGAGAACTCTTTCATTTGAATTTGGGGGGTTTTATTTTTACATAGTAATGTTTACTACAATCTGTAGATGTGCAATTAGGTATCGGATTTTTTATTCGTTTGGTTTGGGGCACATTAAGGGGTCAAAAGGGGACTTTTCTTAAATAAGCTTTTCCTGAGAAGTCCTCTTTCAGTTTTGAGTTCAGGGCTGTTATTTTAACATTGTAATGTTCCTTACCATCTGTAGATGTGTAGTAAGGTCTGAAAATTTTATTCTTGGATTTGGGACCATTAATAGGTCGAAAAGGGACTTCTTGAAATGAGTTTGTCACGAGAACTCCACTTTCATTTGTTACTGCAGGGCTTTTATTTTTTTTAACAGTAATGTTTCTTTCCACCTGTGCAATAATATCCCAGACTTTTCATTCGCAGTTTTGGAATCAGAAGGAACTTTATTGAAATAAAGCTTGTCATGGGAAAACTGGTTTCAATTTGAACTTGTTCTGTAAGGTTTAATCATTTCCATTTAAGGGTCAATGCTGGTTAAAAAAAGCTGGAGGAAGCTATTAGCTGTTACGTGCGGGTATAGCTGTCGTGTGTGACAGCAGCCAATACCATTTGTATTTGTACTGCTGTATAGTCTTCACAAGAAGTCTGTATTTGTACTGCTGTGAAGTCTTCGTTGTATTCATATACTGCTGTATAGTCTTCAGTAGAATTATCATATGTGTACTGCTGTATACTCTTCACGAGAATTTTTGTATTTGTACTGCTGTATACTCTTCACGTGAATTGTATTTGTACTGCTGTATACTCGTCACCTGAATTGTATTTATACTGCTGTATAGTCTTCACGAGAATTTTCGTATATGTACTGCTGTATAGTCTTCAGTAGAATTATCGTACAATGTATGAATACCGCTATATAGTCTTTACGAGAATTTTTGTATTTGTACTGCTATGTAGTCTTCACAAGAATTTTTGTACAGCAGTGCAAATACAGAAATTCTCTTGAAGATATCTGTAGGTAAATTTGATAAAGAATGTAAACAGTGTAAGATGCTGACAGACTGTCCAGAGATTTCAGAAATTGGAAGTAATAAAAACAGTTAGGATTTTGCTTTACTTCGACAAGCACACCCATGATAGCAATTATTTGTAACATATCACAGATACATTATTAAAGACAATAAAATTAAATGAATGCTATCTTATACATGTAGTCACATACTGACTCGTTAATTTAATGTATCAACATTTTACATGAAAGAGTCATTATTTACACTGTATACAAAATATATATCATATATGTAATACATTACTACGACAAGAAGTAGTCAAAATATGTCATGTAAAACTGCTGCCCAAAATGTATAAGAATACTGGCTATTTCACTGTAGCTCATCACATGTCATCATATAGAAAAATTCTGTAATAAAAAAAATACAAAAGTTTTCACAAAATTTCTTATAATGTCATCTATTAGGGAAAAATACATAACATAGGATAAATGTCAGCTTCTGTATGACCATTGTGTGCAACCGACAAAACCGAATATTAAGTAGAATACATAGAGAACGGTTAATATATCTCTAGATATCTTTTTTTTTTATTTTCGAAGACACGGAAGAATGTAGATAAGGAAAAGGTTTTTCTTTTCTGCTTCGTCTTTAATCTAGAAAACCAGTTAGACTAAATTTCAACTTCAAAAACTATATTCCAGGCTCAATAAAAGTAACTGCAGCGAGGGATACATTGTAGGTTAACATTTGTTTCTTTTAAAGTTTTATCCGTAATCCATCTCATAGACCTATAACACCATAGTAAACAACGCATATCTGTATGGATTGCCGACTCTTGGCGTCTGTTAAGTAAGAAATAATTCATGGCAGCCATATAGATATGTTGGAAATTTTAACATTATATTCGTAGTTTACCCCAGCGACAAACTATCCCGTGTTAAAATGACAATAAATCCATGACGTCCATGGTATGTACTAAAATGTTATTACGATGACACTATTACACTGGGCAATACGACGGGTGTCACATGTGAAGCAGGATATGCTTACCCTTCCGGAGCACCTGATGTCACTCCCGGTGGGAGATCGTATTGCCCTAGCTTTAGTTTTCAGTGTTTGTGTTTGATCCTTTGTTGATAGCTGTCTTGCCTGGTGCTATGGATATATGACTTATAAACTTCGGTATTCTTCTAATTCTACGACTACCGTTAACATAATTTCCGAATGGTGACGTCGCTTCATTATTGTTGGCTTTCTGTCTTATTTGCAAGGGATATTAAAACTGTCAATGCTTTAACATAGGTGATCCTAGTTTTGGTTTTTCCTTTTAGCAAAGAATATCGGCTTTAACTTAAAATATATTAGAATTTGATGGAATTTTAGGATGAAATTCATTACCATACAAACAGATTTTTTCAGGTACAAGAAAAAAAATCATGACTATCCTTGCCTAACATCCTACTTAAACAGTAGGGAAAAAAACGTTACTCTGACATTTCTTTACAGTAACTATCCAAACACACAATTTTTTTTAATTCACAACACCTTTGTAATCTGATTATTTAGTAGATATACCAGCAGATTTTTTAAGGACATTATTCTGAATCTGAATGACGTTATCGTACCATTTTCTAATTACTTTTCAAAATAGTATACCTTTAAAATTAATTTTGCCGTCGCCATCTTTGTCTGCTTCCCGTATCATAGCGTATACATCGTCATCGGATAAATTTTCACCTAAGTTTGCCATCACTTGTTTAAGTTCCTTCGTATTTATAAATCCATCGCCGTCTTGATCAAAAACACTAAAGGCTTCTTTTAATTCTTTCTCCGTGTCCGCATCCTGTACTTTCTTACCCATCATCATTACAAATTCTTCAAAGTCTATCTCCCCATTTCCTACAATATAAAACGTCATTCAGGCATTAGAAACCTGTCCTCGAAAAATGGTTAAAAACACGAACGTATTTGAGACATCAATATAGAAACACTAATTAATTTAACTAAAGCATTCTTCATATAATACCTATGCCAAAATTGACATAAAAATCTTTCATGTTTCCACTAGTGTTCTTTATCTAAATAGAGACTAAAAATATGAATATTCTACCCATAAATCCAGCTTAAGTTCAGATGTAAGCAGAACTTTACCGTCTTCCAGATACTGCAAATAATTGTTTAACGATTAATCAAGATATTATGTTGCAACAAACTACATTTGTATATTCCAATCACCCAACTTTTGTCAAAATCTTACGCTTCCTTTCATAGGATCTACTGTCTGAGTTGTTGGACAAGACTGTACCATCGTTTGGCAAACAAAACCCAAGTAAACGGTATAAAAGAGAGCCAATACTTCTTATAATGATAAATATTGATCGAATTAAATTATTAAATTAAGTTAATGTTTAAACAACTTTGTCTGATGATGTGATTTCTGTTTGCCTTTTCCAATATAAACTGACTTAATAGAAGATAAGAAATGCTAAGGAGATTATTTGATATCATTATGCATGACTTTTGTGTATAGTAGCGTAAAATGACAGTAATTGTATTGGTTTAAAGCATTATCACTAAAATTTAAAGTTAAATATTTTTGTTTTAAAATAACTTCATCGCCAGGTCAGTAATTTTTTATTCTGCAATATTTTCACTTAATTACTACTATTATTAATAAGGCACGCATATGTTGTTGATTTGGGATATATATATATATCAAAACTTTGGAAGACATATTTCTGTAAACTATATATTTTTAACGTTATAACCATAAACCTTTAAAATACGAGATATCAGATTTTAAAATTAAATGTCACATACATTTGGAATATTGTATTTGACTGAGAGTTGCTACCCTTATCCCATGGTCAGAAAATCTATCGAGCCTATATGTATCTGATATTACCGGAGAGCATTACAGTTTACTAACGATTTTTGAAAAAAAAAAAATGTTTCTCATATTTCAACAGATTTCAGTTTTATGTCAGAACATTATACTAAATCCATAGTCTTCGGCTTTCCAATATATAGTTGTAATAGTCGAACACTAAGAATTTCCAATATATTTTTGACAAAGCAATAGTAAGGAAAATATGTAATCATCGGCCGTTCATCGATGTGACAGAGCAGTAAGAATACTCTATAATGTTAATGCAAACTTCTAGGACTTTACTCTCATTAGCCCTTTTTTTCTACTTTTTTCCAAAGGAGCCCTTTTCTTTAATTTTCCTTTAGGTATATAAATGATGTTTCGTATCCCAGTTATTCCAGTATCAGTGAACATATCCGATTAAACCCGAAATAAAGAAACTACGAACACGTACAGATCCTCTTCATGCTTAGACTATTCGCTGAAACGGCAAAGATAGATTATTGCATTCTCAGAGTTATGATGAACGCGATAAGGAGTTTTCCTACTGTGAAATTCCCATTCCTAAATAACATACCAGTTGCCGTACATACTAGGTGTAAGTATCATAGTTAATTATACAGTTTATTCTAGTCATTAGGAATTTCTGAACATGGCTTACTCTTGTCAAGTGAACCGCTCAACCAAGGCTGTCATTTCAGCGGTACAGAGGAATTACACAAAACGGCTATTTTTCTTTTATTTTCACATGTTTATTATCTTTACATTTTCTATTATTTTTTAAAAAACTTTATTGGAGGAAGCAGTTAAACACCACTATCTACCTACCTGAATTGTCATAGAAATTTTATTATTCGACGAAAATCAATATTTTGCAGTGGATGCATAATTTGCATATTATTAGTAGGCTGTTTGAAATACCATGATAATTCTAATGCAACATTAGCTCTAACGGCAATTTTGATTTGGTGACGCTAAACATTTTACAAGGGTATAACGTTACATGTTTAACATTTTACATGTAACGTCCGACTGAGACCGCCATGCGGTGTGTAGGACCTTAAACACTTCGATCAGCAGATCTACATGCTTTAAAACGTTACTGATACGGTGCCCAAGTAAAACTCAAAGTGCGACAAACCACCGATTGATGTCTGTAAATATTTACATGTAATACATATTCGTGGGTTATTTCTTACCATCGACATCCACTTCATTTACCATGTCTTCAAGCTCCTGACTGGTCGGATTTTGACCTAATGACCTCATTACCGTTCCAAGTTCTTTCGTTGTTATGGTACCGTCGCCATCCTTATCAAACATTTTAAATGCTTCACGGTATTCTTCAATTGAAAAAAGAAAAAATAATTACACAAGTATACAAGCTACTATTATCTTACTGATAGGCAATCAGGGTAATGAAAAGATTTTGCAACTTTACACACAAAACACGAAGAAGTTAAAAATGCACCAATCTTAAAATACCAGACTTGGACAAGAAAACCCCACGAATAAATGAAGAAAAACATATAATACCTTTTCCAAACTTTTATTTGGAAAACTCCTTAGTGTTGACCTGCGTTTATATTGAGGCTTGGGTGGGATGGAGCACTTTTATTGCTCCTACCACGCCCTCGAATCTCATATTATTAAGACAAGTAATTATTTCCTGACTCCACCTCTTTCCTTTAAAGGCTATATAAACTGCATTTTCTACATCACCGAACTTTCTTTTGTTTAAACATGCGTAATCAAGCACATGTAGTTAAGTATTTAGTTAGTTTTTTCAGTTTTTAGTTTTGACAAAGACCTGGTGAAGGTCGAAATATTAACAAGTCATTTTGTTGTTTTGTTGAACTATAGTTTTTGATCGTATAACATTCCGCATAGGATCCAACATTAACGGAACATTGGCGTTGTTGCTGCTTTATAATTCGTTCGTATATATAGATATAGATAGATATTTACAATGTACGTGGAAACAGTACAAAAAAGGCTAATCACGAAAGGGATTTAGTTACCATTCTTAAGAAAATTACCCTCATTTCCTGTCGATCGGACACTCAATATGGCCACCCTAGGGTAAAATGGTTTCTGAATGGTTGAAATTTAAAAAAAAATCCTGCCAACTAAACTGAAACTTTAAAATATTTCCTCATTTTGTGCCAATTTGATGTTTCATACGTCCGCCACAGGACAAAATGATTTCCGATCGCCTGAAATTATAAAAAGTGCTTGTCTGAAACCACCTGGTTATTCGAATTGAAATTTATAGAAGTGGTCGATGGATGATCCGCTACAAATTTTCCTTATTGTATGCTGATCCGACATCCAGTATCACCAACATGCGTCATTATTGTTTCTAATTAGCTGAAATTTCAGAAAAATCTTATGTCAGCACTAGGCGAATACAACCGGAAATTGCAGCAATGATCTACAAGTATGGTTTTGTAAAAAGATTTTTGTTCTGGTCGGACATTCGGTATGGCCACCTCAGGACGAAATGGTTTTTGACAGGCTGAAATTTCAAATATCTTCTCATTTAAAACCTTTTGTCCTTTTCAATCAAAACACAGTCTTCCACAATATTTCCCGATTTTATGCTGATATAACATGCGGTATGGCTTCCTTGTGGTGTTATGATTTCTGCCCGAAATTTCCGAAATCTTGCGTGGATATACATGGCCAATCGAATCGAAAGTTGCAACAATGGTTAATGTGTTGTTCTATAAAATAAAACTTCCCCACTTTGTGTTGATTTGATATTCAAGTGGCCACCACGGGCCAAATGGTATCCGATATGCTGAGGTATCAAATACCTCCTCCTATCAATTAACCGGACCTGTTAAACTAAATATTTACAGAAATCATCTATGAATAGTCGCCTATAAAGTCCCAATATCTCATGCCGATCTGACATCCAGTATGGATAACATACGACATTGATTTCTCATTGGCTAAACTTCATAAATCTTCTTGTGTGAACCAACTTAGCCGACTGAATGGGAACTAAACAGCAATGATCCTATTTTGAAACGTATTTTGTGACATAGAAATGAAGGCTGTCCACAAAGCCCAAGCTTGAGAGAAGTAAAGATTAAGAATGTATTGAACGATATTTATAAACTTATTCCCACCAAAGTCATTCTTAATTTTTACTTCTCTCAAGCTTGGGCTTCGTGGACAGCCTTCATTTAAAACATTCTTTAAAAGCTATACAGTAGAAAGCTAGAAGAAATGTTATCTTCACGCTCATGGAAGTCTATATCGCTCATCTGCTTTTACAGTGGCATAAATTTGAATGTATGACAAAAGCTAATATCAGCTATTGTATTCTCGACTATATTCCAATCGTTGATACTCTTAATAGTTTCATCTGAATAAATAAGGATACAATATGTTATTATTTCCATTTTTTCAACCGTATATTATAAAAACGTCGATTATTTATTCTTCCATTGCATCAAACTGGACAAAATGTATGTAAATTTATAATTACAACTACATTCCTTATTTCATCTGTCCGGCTGTGTTTGGTTTTTTGTTAGGAATGTTTAGTACGTGATTTGGGTACCAAATTTAACGTTTACTGAACAAGAGTAGTCTTTTTAATGCCAGGTTTGGAACAGGAAAAGAGATTATTCAATGTATTCAGTTTATATATCCCGTACATGACAAATGAGTTTAAGGTAATGTCTTATTTCTTTAAATAAACTCACCCTGAATTTGTTCTGCAGATAAATTATCCACCTGAAGAAAAAAACAGAAACAAATAACTAGAAAAATAGACTGTAACCTGAAGCACAACTTCGTCTATGGTAAAATGACGACTAATAAAAGAATGACATAAAGAAATTTGATGCTAGAATAAAAGGAAAAAAATATTACTTACCTTTGTTAATATAACATTTTTCTTCATTTTGAAATCGTTAAGACAGGTCAAACAAGAAGAAAAGACACAAATTATAAACCTTAAACCAAGATGAAACGTGCATGGTATTCTTACTTACTGTCCAAAGCAGTGTTCTCAGTATTCCATCACGTTTAACAACTAACTACGTCTTTTTGTTAGTATAGATTAAGTATATTTATTGCTATTTTCAATCGACCCAGCAGTATCTGTTAATTAAAATCCATTACAGTGTGATAAACTTATCATTTAATGTTAGCTCTTCTCTTTTTCAGTTCTCGATTTTATGGAGAATCGATTGAAATAAAGTTTGATACAAAGGGTAGGGCCAATTAAACCTGTATGTATGTTTCCTTTAGAGGAGGTTGATTTTTTTAATGATGAATATAAATAGAACCAATAATGCCGTTAACATGGTAAATAAATTACTTCACATAAATTCAAATTCAAGGCAAAGCAATAGAAAAGGTGAATTTTCATGTTACAATACTGCTTTATGCTAAACATTATATATATTTTCATTATTGCTTGTTAAGAACGAATTTACTGTAAAATTACGGTTTGCATAAAGACTAGGACTATGGCGGCCATCCTGGATAACGAACCTATTCATTTTGCTTATCATTTTGAAAAGAGGACTACCCAAGGACCGTAATAGGTTTAAATTGCCCAAGTGGTTGAAGAAAAAAAAAAAGATTAAAATGTAAAAAAGTTTACGGATACAAGGTGATAGCAGATGCTCAAAGTTCAAAAGCTAACAAGTCCATACCGGAGTCCCGAAAAGCAATATTTCATTCCGTGTGAGATTCCCAACCAAAAGAGCAACCCTGAATATCCAAACTTTTGAACAAACCTATTTTGTATCTTCAGAATCCACATAGATACAATGTTCATATTTCATATACAATATTTTGTCAATTATTTTATTAACTAAGCTTGACCTAAGGAGTATATTAAGTTGGTTGTTTTACATAAAAAAAACTCGATTTAGAGGTAACTTGCAACAGCCTGACTCGGACTGAAAAAAAAATGGTGTTAAATTTGTATTTTGTTTTATTGTTTTGTTTATTCGACGATTTCGACTTTTAAAACTGCTGAAGTACATGTGAACAACTTATTCTGCAGTGTAACGGTATATTTTACAGCGTGTATTAAAAATCTGTTATGCAAAACTTAAAATTTAAATGGTCACATAAAACACCCGCAATAATAAAATGAATTAAGTATCAAATGGTTAATTAAACAATGAACGTTTAAAATAAACATTTAACAATTTCTGAAGGGTCTTCAGAATGAAAACTATGGATTGAGGTAAAATCTGACAAAATATTTACTGTACAACTTCAGATATAATACATGTGCTTAAAAAAGTTTTAAACTTTTCCATTTTAATTATCGCCGTCTTATTTTGATTTACTTTCAGAAACTCAAAATTTGGTTTTAAAATCTCTCTACGGCTAGAATCTAATTTCTACCCATAAAATGAATCCCTCTTCCGACAGCAACTTAGAAAATTTATCACTAAACCAGAGGCTGATACAACAAAATGGTCAACAGGCTAGTGAAGAAAAAACTCGTAAGTCTGGACAATACGCGGCCATGTTCGAGCAAAAACTACAGAAAATTACACTGATATTGATATCATCCATGCATTTCTGCTGACTCTTTCGTAATTACAAAACTAATTAAGTTACATGTATTTTTTAATTAAGAAACATCGCTTTTCACATTCTTACCATTTGAAATGACTGCAGTATAAAATGTTCATACTATAAGTTAAAAGAACTTATTTTTAATTTTACACGAATAAATAAAACTCGTGTTAAACTATACATGAAAACCAACACAAATACACCAAGTCAACTATGCATAAAAGAGCAACACAAATACACAAAGTCAACAATTACATAAGGCACAAAAATAGAAAACTAGGCGCTTCGGTAAGATATGTCTCTTTCGACCAGTTCTGTAGTAGTCTATACAGAAGTGATTTTTGCTGGAATGAGGAGGTGGTGGCATCATTAGACGTTAAAAGCAATTGTCCATACATATTTCATTTATAGATGTATACGTGCGTTAACCACTAGTGTATTGGCAAAGCTATACATTTTATACTTCACACAAAATTATGTCAAACTACAAAAATAACTAAATAAATATTTTGGCTCAATATTTATTTCAATGCATGTATTTTTGGTTTTTTTTTATAAAGTTAAGTGAAAGAAATGTACAGAATTAATTTATGCGTATTGGTATGGACACAGTTTTAAATTCGCATGTAAATATGTGTTCCATATTTTCAAGACCTCCCACGTAAGCCAACGATATATCATTACATATGTACTTTATGATTTAGGTTCCAAACAAAATGACAATGTTTTATATTTATCAGGGTTAATTATCTCCTGATTTATTTGGAATTGGACCAAATGTTATCTTGTATATACTGGTACTAAATATTTAATATACAATATGACAATAAGAAGTAAATAAATCATTTATCTTGAACACGTGCCCAGTTATGTAATCTTATTTGGCAACCATTTTTTTTTTCAAGATAGGGATCTCGGAAAAAAAGGTCTCCGGCTTTTTTTACGTTTACATGCACGGATCCCCCACCAAAACGGTTCGAGTTTATGTTCAGAAAATATTGTCTTTGTCTAAATCTTACGCGAGTTTACCCATTGCAGTCGCCCGATTCTTCTCGTCTGTTTGCTCAAATAAAACTGGTAGCATACAGTTTCTACGGTATAAGCAAACAAATGCTGAAAGTGACGATCAATTCAACTTAAGAGGAAGACATAATGCCATCTCGGAATATATATATTACGGTTTCTGGAGACTGCCACCGATGACGTCGTTATAGTGTCATAAATGCCGTTGTAACAATATTATACGCAGTGCCTTTGTCATTACTCGCGGCCTTACAACGTTACAAGGGGCCTCAGTAGCGGAGTGGTCTACACAATTGGCTGCATCTGTCTGCACCGATATCTGTAGCCTAAATGGGTTCTCAATTAAATTTTAAAATTCTCAGATGCTGTATATATCAATATCGGACTATTTAGAATTTTTATCATG
>JAOXYI010147294.1:0-11608 GCA_028566495.1 Lithophaga antillarum | reverse complement strand
CTGGAGCTTATGGGAAATACCTTCAACGATCTTCTCAGAAACCACAGTCAGTGAAAATGGTCCTTTGTAGAAATGTTCCTTGGATGGTCCTCTACAAAGTTTATGTTTTTTTGTAGATCCAAAATCTAAGATGGTCGCCACCACAGGACAGTTAAACATTAGACTGTATGGAAAATACTTTCAAAGATCTTCTTCTCAGAAACCACAGAGTCATTGAAAATAATCCTGTGGAGAAATGTTTCTTGGATGGTCCTCTACAAAGTTTATGTTTGTTTTGCCGATCCGAAATCCAAGATGGCCGCCACCGCAGCACATAGTTTAACATTGGACCCTTTGGAAAATATTAATAAAGATCTTCTTAAAACATGTTGAAACCACAGAGTCAGTGAAAATTATCCTTTGCAAAAATATTACTTGGATGGTCCTTTATAAAGTTTGTTTGTTTTGTTTTGTTTTGTTTTTTTTTTTGCTGGTCTGACATCCAAGGTAGCTGATGCTGCAGGAAATAGTTGGACCCTATGGGAGATACCTTCAAAGATCTCATTCTCAGAAACCACAAGAGTCATTGAAAATGGTCCTTTCCAGAAATGTTCCGTGATGGTCCTCCACAAATTTGTAGGGGTTTTTTTTTTGCTGATCCCAAATCCAATGGCCGCCACCGCAGGACATAGTTTAACATTGGACCCTGGTGGGGATACGTATAAGGATCTTCTTCTCAGAAACCACAGAGTCAATGAAAATGATCCTTTGTAGAAATGTTTCTTGGATTGTCCTCTACAAAATTTATGTTTATTTGCCGATCCGAAATCCAAGATGGCCGCTGCCGCAGGATGTAATTTAACACTGGACCTTTGGGAAATACCTTCAAAGATCATCTCTCAGAAAACAGAGTAAATGAAAATCATCCTTTGCAGAAATCTTCCCTAAATGGTCTTTTACAAAGTTTGTTTTGTTCCGATCCTAAATCCAAAATGGCTGTCACCGCATAGTTTAACATTGGACCCTATCTGGGACTATTAGACTATTGTGTAATAGTCCCAGACCCTATAGAAAATACCTCTAAAGAGCCACTGAGTCAAGGAAAATGTTTCTTTGTAGAAATTTTCCTTATATGGACCTCTTCAAAGTTTATATTTGTTTTTCCAATCAGAAATCCCAGATGGCCGCCACTGTGGAACAAAGTTGAACATTGAACCCTATGTGAAATACTTTAAAAGATCTTCTCAGAGGCGAGACAAACCAGAACTGTTTCTGGTCCTTTACAAAATTTGCCTGTCTTCGTCCAAGATCCATGATGGCTGCCACACATGAGTCTTCATAACAAATTTTGTCTTGTCATATTTTTCAATTTCAGTTTAGAACCAGGTGAGCGATACAGGCTCAGGTGACCCTCTAGTTTATAGTTGTTCAATTTTTTAGAACTGTTACGTAGTAACGGAATGGGAGAGCGAGCAAAGGGAGCATTCTTCCCAACCTATTATATGACTGTTATGATAATTCTGGAATTATAAAATTATAAAACTGTTTATTATATCATGTTCTGTTTTGCAGTTTAACAATGGAGGATGAAAATCATTTATACAGGAAAGAATTTTATGTTTTATGGTGTGCTGGAATAAAAGATGATCCTATCGAAGAAACTGTGATTGTATGTTCAGCTACCGTTGACGATGGAAGTACAACCATTATACGTACTTTTCATTCTTTTGAAGGAGACGATCTTCGTTCAGAGGACAAATTTCTAGAGTGGATATCAAATGATCCCTATGTAGCTGAGAGCTCTACATTAGATATTGAAATTGTATCTAACGTTTCACCGCTCTTTCCATTTTCAACAGCATTTTCTGATCTCATAACCTCATTTAAGGATCAACAGAAAAGTATCAATGTTGAACTGAAAATGGTTCGTTTGATAAATGTTGAAGAAGACGAAGAAGATGCCGAGGATAACAAGGACGGTCTCAGAATACTCCACAGTACAGGAATCAAAGTGTCACCAGTTAGCGGTAAGGACTGGGGTTACCTCAGGCAAATATTACGAGAGAAGAAAGGACTGGTTTATCAGGAAGAAAATTTTATAAAAGTACGAAAACAATTATCAAAGATAATTAAAAACCCGCAAGATGCTGATACGAGTCCTGACCTCAAAATTACTGAGGCTGAAACAAGTACGGATAATCAAGAAACTGTTGATGTAGAAACAATGACAGATAAGCCAGAAGAAGTTCCAAATGTAGAAAAAGAAAGTGATTCTAGTTCTGATGAGGACTAAATAATTCCTGTTGTACATGTATCAACGGCATATTCATATTTGCTTTTATAATATTGAACTGGGTGTGGATGCATTAAAACTGTAAGATGAAATCCTAGAGCGGAATTCTACGTTACAATGGAATATCAAATAACCCGGAATTTTAAGCATACTATTTCGGAATTGCCAGTCTGTTACCCAATAGGACGATTGATAAGGTCGACAGACAAGTATGACTAGGATATTGTTTCATCAATCGATTGGTGTGGACAATAGCGATGGCTGGTTCCTATTCATAAAAACAAGGAATATTTCATACTATGCAGAAATTACAATAATGTTGTATCGATGTACAAAGAAAAACAATAAAGCGAACTTTAGCAGATTGTTCTTATTGATTCTTTTTCTATATTTTTTCCAAATAATGAAAATCAAAATCTATTTCACAAAATAATGCAAAATCTTCAAACAAACATTTTGCATTATTTTTTCCCTGCTTCGCCAGAGCAACGCAAAAATAAGGATAAGCTTACGCTGGAATCAATGTCGCATTTAGGTACAGCTTGCATAAAGTGTGCGACTCATAACACAATGTTTATAAGTTTATTTTTTTAGAGTGTAAAAACAAAATTAGACAAAATGTGGTAACAAAAGAAAAATCTGTTTGGTCGTGTCATATAAATTCATGTGATTCTTTATTTAACAATCTATAATAACAACAGTAATTAATGAATGAATTATCTAACACTATCCACAATTCAGACAAATGTAATTCACAGAATAATCTAAATAATAGGTCTGACTCGCACCAATGGTAGATATTTCTCATCAAATCTGTGGCTTTGTATTTGTGGTGTTCCACCATCAAATGCTACAAAATAAAATGTAAGAATCAAGAAGATATAAATTTATAATTGTCATATTTCTCAGTGTTAGATATGTCCTCATACAAGTGCTCCAGCTAAATTATAATTCTTCGTGGCTATCATCTTCCGAAGTCAAGGGTTTCTGAGTCCACGTCGCTCCCCACAAGTTTGACTATATGACTATATATCTCAACTGGATTATTTGTACTTCGAGCAACTGTCTATTACCAACTTAAAGTTGTGTCCAACATTTCAAATGTGATGCATATTTTATCAACTCGTTTCTGAGATACTTATTCTATCTATGGAGTGATCTCAATCTTAGTATATAATATTATAAAATTATTACTGGTTTTTTGTTATCCAAGTTTTTGTTTCGCTTTTCTTTTGTGCTGGTGTTGTCTTGCTGTCTCCGACCGTATTCTATTGTTGTGATACTTACTTCCTGGTTCAAAATTCCCTCGTGGGTGTGGTATGTATTTCCTCCTTGTAAACTCTTGTCCACACAGTGTAGAAACACTAACTTTATCACACTGTGTATTGGGTCTCTCCGGTAACTGTACTGGTTCCGGGCTTTCTGGGTAAAATATACCCATTGCTACAAAACAAATCAAAAACTGAGTTTTGTTTGGAATAATGTCCATAGAAAAATTGATATACAGAATTTAAGATTTCTGTGCTGGGTAGCAATTTCAGCCGATTTCAGCGGTATTGTCTAATCAATAGAACACGATAACATAGGAAAGCTTTTTAAAATATTATGCAGCAATACAATTCATTACAAGAAGATATGTGTATTGATAGAATAAATGCTTTTTTTTTATATCTGAATACAGACAAAGCCATTTGGGCAATTATAATTTAAGTTCTGACAGAACAACAGAAGTTTTGGTACCCCGTCTTGGTGAAAATATATATAGGATTTTTGAATCCTTAGAAACTGCATTCACTGCACCAATTAAAAAGGAAAGAGTTTCAAAGCTGGAAGGGGAATAGGTCATGCTCAGATACTGAATTCTGGTTATTCATTATTTTCATGGGAATGGAAAAAATAGGGGGAAAATGTTACTATTGTCGCGTATGTGTTACGCAATACTACCTTCTAGCTACAAACAATACTGCAAAATTCAGTGCATATCTAATATTTCTTGGATGAAGACTCGCTTTAGTGTATCTTAGTCTGTAAACGGTTGAATTAAACGAAACAACTTACGCTGATTTGGAGCTGGTATTTTCTTCTTCCGTAAAAGGTATCTGTGGGGATTTGGTGCTGACGGAATCCGTGTCTACAGATAAAACGCAATACAATGAAAATTTATCTTAAAATATTTGTACTTTCATGGTCTCCAACAAAATTTTCCAATAATTTACCTAAAAAATTATTATTTGCTTATGTCATATATGAAGATATAATTCACAGCTACTTATTGTGCATCACTGATGTGTTTTACAGGAACTATAGCAATAATGCCCCTCTTTTATCTAAAAGATGAAACAAAAATAAAACTGGTACTGAAACTTTAAGAAACATTAAATCATTTAGGCCTACATGCGTGCTTCATTTTTAAGATGTGATGTGTGCTAAAGAAATTTGTCAAAAGTTTTTCGACTACTGACTGTGCACTACTTGGCATTCATACAAGTCAGACTTCATTCAAGGGCTACTACACAAAAAAGAGAGAAAAGGTGCGGGGGTGAGGGCGGGGGTTCGCTTCAGTCCAAATTAGGTACAGGGGTGCAGCCCGGATTTGAAAAACACCCCTCATTCATATAGTGATGCATGAAGAAAATCCTACCCATTCATATAGTAATGGATAAAAATCTTGACCCATTCATATATTAATTAAAACAGGAATAAGTATGTGTACCACAATTTCTATTTAATTAATTTATATTTATTTTCGAGCTAGTATTTCAAGTAAAAAATTCAAGAATTACCCCCACTGATATATCAGATGTTGAAATTACGTACCCAATCATATAGTTTGACAGCTTGAAAAAATAGATCCTTTCGGGCGGCACGTGTGTATATACCGGTATATAGGAAGTGCCCCCGACCCATGTGGCAAAAGAGTAGCCTAGTGTTTTAATTTCGGCTTCTGTTATATAGATGATGCCTTATAATTAAATAACTGTCGTTTAAACGTGGAAAACTTAACACATGAAACGGGGCGAGCAGAAAACGAACCCACGACAGCGTTGTTAGGTTAATGGTCACGAGTCAGCGACCTTAACCACTCGACCACTCAGGCCGCCGTCTTGCTCGGACTTATACTGGATGACGGTTAAAATCAAAGCTGTACAGCAAACGTTATGACTACGATTTCCGATTGTAAACTTTCCTTTTATGAGTAGCAATATACCAACGTCGCTGGCATATAGAGTTGATCCTCTTCTCTGGGGATTGTGTTCAATACAGCGACTTTCTAAATAGAGGATTAATATTATCACAAAAGCTGCTCCGTCGAGGCTAAAGCACAAATTAGTTTCATCACTTCGGAAACTTTATGGTCGCATTCACGAGTTCGCTGGCCATTGTGGAGTGTCCATCACAGATGATTACCGACATGTTCCCAGTACTGTAGTCGCTACTCATTCTTACCTGATTTGCGACTTGTTACTGGCTTTGTACACTGGGCATTACGACGAGGACCACGTGTGGAGCAGGACATTTTTACCCTTCCAAAGCACATGATGCCACTCCCGGTTTGTATGATAGTTTGTATTGTCCTAGCTTGTTTTCATTGTTCTTTCTGATTTTTTGCTTCCATGTTTGCATTTGATTCTTTGTTGGTAATGGTTTTGTCTGGTCCTCTGGGTATGATTTTATGAATTTTGGAAATCTTCTCATTCTTTATAGAATGGAGACAAATGAAGTTGTCAGTATCTTACGTGGTATCATGCCTGCAGTATGCATGAAAAATAACTGGTCTCCTAATTTCTGGTATTTTTGACCACTTGAAACACAGGTTTTGCTTCTATCAAAAACAAGAGAAAACCAACAAGTTGCTTTGTACAAGTCCTAATTCCTAACGGGCAGATTAAATTTAAGTATGGAACGCCGAAGTGACAAAGGTATTTCAGAAACTTGAACAAAGATTAACATCTGTTTTTTCCGAGTGTTGTGAATACTATTTGTTTTAATGTAACCGTACACTAGTTTCTCTGTAAAACAATGTTTAAATTGATTAAACCGTTTTTTAACAAATGAGTAGGACCTATGTCATATCGACATTGTGCATTTCTATGGTGAATTATCAATAAATTTACAATACATGTAAAACACCTACTGTTTCACACACGGGTAGAAACATCTCTTCTTTAACGTTACATTTGTCTGCAGGTTGATTAAATGGAACTGAAATAAAGAAATCAATATTTTCAAAGAATTTAGTCTAATGAACCTGCAACAAAAATCAACGTGGAATTTTCAAATGAAACTGAAAAGATCTGTCTTGATTGAATGGAGCTACAGAAGAAAGTTGCAAACAAAACTTAGAATAAATGAACAAAATCTCAACAGGCAAACTTGATATTTCTTGAACACTTATGGGACAGATTCTCGTATTTTAGCAAATTATTGACATATATCAGCATGCTGCATTCCATTGAAAGAACATTATATGACTTGTATCAGCTAATGAAATCAATAAGAACACAATTTACATATAAATGCACTTTATGGGTAGTGCAATGTCTTGTAACAGAAGAAAAGATTACTTTAACTATTATCCTTAGATGTGTTTTGTTGCTACAAAAACAGAGAAATACTTTTCAGTCTAACATAAACATGTATTGTAAGATCAGACAATAAGAAATACTGCAGATGACATAATACATGTACTAATAAACAAGTGTCTGAGCAATATCTTCCTCATAACTGTTCGTGGAATAAAAAATAAGGTTGTATTTGTAGAATAAAAAGAAGGTTGTGTGTTACAAGAAGTGAAGTAAATTGTTTTCGTAATATTACATAATGAGTAGACCTGAAGTGTTTATACCTTTTCACGTCATCTTAAACGATTTGCCTTGTGACTCTTTTCTGATTTCATATACTTTGCACCCAAGAACCCTTGAGACAAAAATGATACTTATGTGAAGTACAGGAAGATCCAAACATGATACAGGAATTTACCCGAATAGTTATGTTAAGGAAGTGTCCAACCAAATCGAAAACCAATCATTTTGAAAATATATTAACATGTAAGTGCTTAATAATTGTAGAGGAAATACTGTAATGGAAAGATTTTGAACACCGAGATAAACTATTTGTTGATCATTAACAGACTAATATTTAAAATGTAAAAATTACTGAAATGAACCAAATCGGTAAAAAAAATTGAGATTACAGATGTTACGAATAGTCTACCTTTTAATGGCGACTACTGATCTGTCTTAAGTAGATCTCTTCAAATTGCGATTTGTTGTTGTTAAGTTATTCCTGATCGCAGTATGGTCTCCAGTTCAAAGACTCATATTCATCACAATATTAGTACATGGTATCAGGTAGTATTCCTGTACTTCTGGGGACCGCCTCGGTGGTGTAATGGTTAGCGTGCTCGCCTCGAGTGCGGACGGTCGTGGGTTCAATCCCCGGCCGGATCAAACCAAAGACATTAAAATTAGTATTTGCTACTTCTCCGCTAAGCACGCATCATTAAGGAGTAAGAGCAAAGACTGGTCGGCTCGGAGCCAGAATAATGTTTCCAAGTTGGGCGACATGTCTTCCTGCAAACTGTTGCTTCAGTGATCTAGCACTATAAAAAACCAGCTAAGCGTGTTGGTCTAGTACAAAGCATGTTTCATATATCGCATTTATATGTTCTCGTCCCGAATATGGTTGAAAGATTATCCGCTGGACGTTAAACATCCATTTATCCACATATCTACGGGCAGTCGATCATTTACCTCGGGATATGTATAGTTCCAGCCAAACTTACTTGCAATGTCTGGTTTCCTCGTTTTTACTGGTATACTTGTCTAGTTTACAATAAATTGATGATATGTTCACATTGAGCATCATAATTGAAAACTTGAACTGTACTTTTAGATTTGTACCTACCTATTCCCTCTGCTAATACATGTTTATCTTGACTTTTGATAAGAATCCGTTCATCTGGCTTTCGTTGTTCAAATGAAGATGTGTAAATAGTTTTATTATGGGTTTTCATTTCCATTTCATTTGGGTAATTCTTCCAAGTATGAACACTGCAGACTGGCTGGAAAAAGGTGAATACATGTATTATTTCATATACCATCACATAAAATGACAAATTAACAAAGGCTACAACCAAAGCTTATATTTTCAGTTGAATTTGTATACATAATGTGCAAATACACAAGACAAAGGTATAGAATAGTATACCACAGTCGGAACAGTACAAGACAATACCAATGCGCAGGCAAAACACGAGGGAACCTAGATAAGACGACTAGCATCGACAGTGGCTCCATATGCTGAATCCATCGGGAAGTTCCAATTCTCAATACCAGTATCACAATGTCAGAAATAGTGATACATGGCTAGAAAACATGTCTTCAACAAGTAGAGCCATGGAATTTCCGCAACAAACTACAGAATCACAGTATTTCAAAAATATCTAATTACATAACAAAACATAAAAATCATATGATTAGGTAATAAATATGAATATAGTAGGTTTCATTCTTTACAGTCATTAGTTCGCGACATTTATTTACAACAATGAGTCGCAGTATACGGGTCACCTTATTCGACCCTGATTTAAAAAATAATGGTTCATTCATAGATGTCGTGTAAAAATGAAGAAAGAAAAATAACTTACTTGTAAGACATTTCCAGTGTTACTTCATGAAGAAACACGTTTCTAAATAAATTTTTGAAAACTCGTCTTTAACTCTTGAGGTCTCGTTTAATATTTTACTTTAAAAGACGGTTATTAATTTAATTTGGGGCTCATAACAGACTTTAGTTTTAAATTTATATTACGTCAAGACAGATAATTGTAATTTTATCTCAGTAAATTTTTTTTATATTTCTAAATTTTACAAAATCAGCCTTTGAGGTAATGACTTCTCTCGAATACCAGGGGTTCGGGGTTTTTTTGTAGTTTATTTTGTATACGTACCGAGACATGCTTCCTTGAATGGTCCTCAATAAAACTGACCGATAAAAGATAAACCTGTCACTTTTATCTAGAGGTGTTCAATCATAACTTTTCATTGACATTAAAATAACTGAATAGAACTATATCTCTACAATTTAAATAATTTTGGTATCAAATTACTTTTGACTATTATGAACAATGCAATGTATAGCTTCTATCAAACACTTTAATATATTGCATTTCTGTCGATTTCTGTAGATTCTTTATTCCCTAAAAACCATTGACAAAACAGTGGTACACAGATTCTCCGTTGTTTGTCTTTTTCGCTCTTTTATGCTAAGTAAAATGTCTTACAGTTATTTATACCTTGTCATTAGACTTTGTTAATGAATTTGATTAAACGAAAAAAAAACAAAAAAAACACGACACTCGACAGTGGGTCTGCGACTTTAACCACTCGGCCACCTAGGCCCCATAGTATCAATCCTTTCCGATATGCTTCTCATATATAATAATAGAGTGGTTCTGGAGAAGGAGATGTAACTTAATACGTTTAGTATGCATGGCGAGCAAAACACAAAAGTGGCATTACAGGTATTTAATTATTTTCAGTTATAAATGATCAGAATTATATGTTATATATTGCCATTTGCCAAACTAAAGTGACAGTATGACAGTACTAACAAACATTTGTACGCCCCGTTAAAGTAATACAAAGACTGAAATATCCATAAAATTTATTTTCTATCATTTTATAATATTTCTGAATTTATTGATAAGTATAATTTGTGTATATAAACCAGTATAAAAAGTTCTTTATAAATTTTTGTATGAATTCAATAATCGTTTTCAATTTAAAAATAATAACTTGAGTATTCAGGAACCATTATACACACAAGAATAATCAAACATGCACATATGTATCATACGTAATGGCAGAAGCTGTTGGACAATGCCTTCACGTAGCTATATAGTGGATTGTCCACTTCCCCTAGCAATGGACATCTATTAATGGTCATAAATTGTAAATGGTTGATATATGTCTAATGAATTAGCCAAACCATGTCGTTGTAATTTCCATTCTCCAAATCACCTGTTCATACAGATTTGATTTTTAAGTAACTCATACCAGTTTGCTATCTTATATATATATCGGGAAAAAATCTCGGATTGGAACAATCAACAATTAATTGTTATTTTGCAATTCTCCTTATTTCGGTGTGGGAAAAGTAACAACAAAATATAATTGAAGCTTTTCTGGATAAACCTTTTTCCTATTACAGACTAGTCTCCAGAACAAAAATAAAATTAAAATCACCACTGCAAGCTTTCTGGAATACACGGTTAGTTATAAAATCTTTATATTATACATCACTACGGATATCACGCCCAGTTTACAGAAGTACTGATTTCAGAATGGCATGTGTTCCGTTATTGTGATTTTTTGGTAGGCTGGATATACAATATTCCTGCCAATCCAGGTATATGATCATGTTTTGAGAGTTTATTTTGTTTAAAGTTTTGATCCAGTAAACCTTTTTTATAGTTTGTGACTAGTTGACTTGTGTACAGTTGTATCCACATTCTTTGAAATGTTTGCTACTGTCATCTGTTTTTGTCTAAGCGTTTTTTTCTGTTAACTCATTCTACTTTTCGCCTTCATTCTGATTTTTTTCGTCATTAGTAGCTGATCGCCATGCGACCAAATGTATTTTTAACCTTTGATAATATATTTATGAACTTCAAAGATGTTTTATTTTTTGCATTTATCCAACCACTATTCAAAAGTCGTTTTACAAATTTTTGTAGGAATTCAATCGTCGTTTTCCAGTTGAGTAAAACAAATATAATTTTTAGGATTAAACCTCTTCAAACGGGTGATATTCGCTTATGTATAATAATAATCAAACATTTGACACATATCATAATGGTTATGGTTTTCAATGAGCAATAATTATATTTTGTATGACAAAACAATTGACAAAAACTTTGCAAAACTGAACCATAGGGAATCAATTTTTACTTTGTCTTGCCCTTTACATTCTACTAGTAAAACGTGATACAAAAATTCAATTGTCGCTCAGAATCGATTAATGTCTGCTCAAATTGTCTTTTTCTTTCAGCGACAGGATTGTCACCAAAACAAAGAAAAACATTAAAATCATTACTATTCATGCACCGACAAGTAATTCTATATAACTGGGAGTCTCAAATTTCGATAATATGATTGTGGTAGAATATCGAGCACGATCAAAATAACTGATGTTTAGGATCCCTTTTAGGACCTGAACATGTACGAAAAATTTTTAGTGATATTTGGTAAGCATTGCCTTGCATACAATGTTCCTCCCTACCTAAGCACATGACCATGTTTTATGAATGTTATTCCTATTATTCCGTTTTTA
>JAOXYI010147185.1:0-11608 GCA_028566495.1 Lithophaga antillarum | reverse complement strand
AGACGTCTTTGTGATAACTTGTGTCGGATTCTGTTTTCTTATAATTATTAACGAATGAAATATATTATTATGTATGTTTAAACCAAACTAAACTAAAGCGGCAGGTATTTAACGTCCTGCACGGCAACTTAATGCCCCGGTCAGACATTATGTTTATTATCTGTAAGATCAGTGAAGTAGTAGAAGGAACAAGAAGGGTCAATTAAGATTTCTTTTTTTCTTTCCTGATCAAAGCGATATCAAGTAGCGAAATTAAGAATTCCCAGCTTGAAACTAGTGCATGTTATAGTTTTTTGGTGACCGACGTCCTACTTAATCAGTATCTCCTAAAATATAACTGCATACATTTTAGCTTACCTCACCTTTGTAAACAAAAAAGGTGACATCAGGTGAGCGATATAGGCTTAAGTAAGCCTCTAGTTTCATCTGAAAAAGGTAGTATGAAATAGAGTATTAGAAGCTAGAAGTTGAAAACAGAGGAGGCGCGCAAACAGGGCACTAGCGCAACTAGAGGTTTATTACAGCTTGTCGCTCTTTGGCTTTGGTCTGTACTTTTGGTCAGTACTTATTATTGTCATAGTTCTGAAGAAATATACTGTATGTTTTTAATTATAACCCCCCACCCCCCACCCCCGGCTTAAGCGATAGCGGGAGGTATATAGTGTTCACTGTGTCCAGTGTGCGTCCGTGCGCACCTATTATCCGCAACTCCTCATTCACTATTCATTGGATTTCAAACAAACTTTCAGAAATTCTTTGGTACCACATGACATTGTGCACCTCCTATTTTGTTTTTGTCAATAGTGATTTTTTCCAAAATTCTTGGCATTTTTACATATAATGTATTTGCATGTTAAACAGGCTATGCTAGGTGTCGTGAACCTCTTATCTGCAACTCCTCCTACAAAACTGAATTGATTTCAACCAAACTTTACAAAATTGTTTAGGATCTAACAAAGATATGCACTTCTTACTTTATTTTTCTTGAAATGGAGTATTCTAGATTTCCAGACACTTCATACATGTACATAGGCACAATTGTTATGGAGAATGTACCTGTTATCCGCAACTTCTCCAAAACCAGTGAATGGATTTTAACAAAACTTCCAGAGATTATTTTGTACAAATTGTAGATGTGCATCTTCTATTTTATTTCTTGAAAAACTGTATTTTCTAGATTTTTAGACACTTCATACATGTACCTAGGCCTAAATACTATTGAGAATGTATCTGTTATCTGGAACTACTCCAAAACCGGTGTATGGATTTTAACAAAACTTTCAGAGATTGTTCAGTAAAAATTATCAATGTGCAACTACTATTTTATTTTCTTTAAGTTGAAATTCTAGATTTATAGAATCTTCATACATGTACCCTGGCCCAAATAACAGTACATACCTGTTATTCTCAACTCTGACGAAACCTTTGTATGGATTTGAACAAAACTTTCAGAGATTGTTTAAAACAGGTTGTTGATATGCATCTCCTATTTTGCTTTTCTAGAAATCAAATATTCTTGATTTCTAAAAACTTCATACATGTACCTTGGCCACAAATAGTACAGTACATACCTGTTATCCGCAACTCCTCTTAAACTGTATTATGGATTTTAACAAAACGTTCAGAGATTATTGAGAACAAGATGTAGATGTGCATATTGTATTCTGCTTTTCTTGAAATTGAATAGTCTAGGTTTCCAAATACTTCATACATGTACCTTAGTTCAAATAGTAGACATTACATTACAACTGTCACCAAGACAGTTTTTGTGAATCATTACAACTGTCGTGGTGCTTATTTTTATCACCAAGACAGTTTTGTTATTACAACTGTCGTGGTGCTTATTTTTTATCACCAAGACAGTTTTTGTCATTCATTACAACTGTTACGGTGCTTATTTTTTTATCACTAAGACAGTTTTTGTGATTCATTATAGCTGTCATGATGCGTATTTGATATCATCAAGACAGTTTTTGTGATTCATTACAACTGTCATGATGCGCCAAGACAGTTTTTGTGATTCATTACAACTGTCACGGTGCTTATTTTTTTATCACCAAGACAGTTTTTGTTATTCATTACATCTGTCACAGTGATACCTTCAGTATTTATGTATAAATACATTTTTTTTAAATCAGTAATACCTGATTGGCCTAGTATGTATAGCTGTGGTCTTTCCACAACTTTTTGTACGTCTGGTTTCGTGATAGATGGATTTTGCCTAGAATACTCCTCATTAGTCAAAAAATTTGCAGGGTCATAGATGTAACTGATCATGAAATTTACGTATGTGTGGTTTAAAATGTCTGAGTGATCATGCCATATTTTGATGTTTCTTGTTCTTTCAATATTTCTAAGTTTGTTCCTTAGATTTTCAGTATTCAGTTTACAATCAGAATTTTCATTTAACTGCTTCAGACGTTGTTCCAATTCTTCTCTTGTCATCTGGTCGTAATGGTTGTCTGTGTGTAATCTTAAAACTCCTGCTTTATCAAGCCTCTCAGTTTCCTGTTTGATGATTTCATTCATAGGTATTTTCCTGCCATAAATTGTTTTTGATTGTTCTATTAAATTTCCATCCTTGTTGATAGTTGTGGAAGAGAAGGTTTTTGGTGCTATCTTTTCACCAATACTAATTTTTCCTGTTTCTACCTTTTTCCTCAAGACAGATTTTAATATTTTTGCTGATCTTGGCATTGGAATAGCAATTCTTGTTTTCATGATTCTCTTTTTGGCACGACGAACCCTTCTGAGATAGTCCCTTCCACTCACACGATTGTGCTTGTTAAATTTATACACATCAATTCCCCTGTGTTTGGAAAAAGACATTAATATCTGCCCTGCATTTGCTGGTGTTCTGTTTTGAGCATCTTTCAAACCATATTTTTTGGCTAGAGATGTCCAGTTTACTAAGCTTCCCTCTTCTAAGGAGGAAATTTCTTCCAAACATCCATTCCTGTCGAAGCTGTAAGTGTCAAAGTTACCATGGGGTATTTTTGGTTTACGTTTTCCAGTTGTTTCTTTTTCAATGTTTTCATGCATTTGCTTTTCTGCCTGGTTCTTTGGTGTAAAGTAAAGCATTCTTTCACGGTCATGACTTTTAAAAGATTTTCCAGATGATAGCAATCCATTCAGGTCTTTGTCATTCTCCACTAATGTGTTTGTAATAGACTGGTGTGACTCCATTAATGTCTTTCTCATTGTTTTGTTTCTGTCTTTAGCTGTTTCCCTTGGTGATAGATTGAGGGATTCGGCCACAGCGTTTTCAAAATTTTTGTTGAAGTTTGATTCAAAGATCGGATTTATGACCTGTACAACTGCTTTAGCCACCTAGTTCAGAATCAAATAACTGTACATTTCCAGAATCAGAGTTTACAGCCAAAAGTGTTACTCTCTATAAAGTTTCATTTTATACTTTTAAACAGGTAAAAATCACCAACAGAAAATCAAACACATCCAAGTGTAAATTTGTCAATCATGAAAAGCGATATTTTGTCAATTCCAATTTTAAACTTGACTACATGTATATTTTAGGCCACATAAAGTTAATTCTCTGGTTCTCAGGCCATTTTTTTTTCAAAAACGGATGAGGAAGGGAGGCATTTTTTTTCATCTTTTTATTGGCAAAAAAACAGATGAAGGAGGCATTTTTTATCCCAAACTCGTCAAATCAAAATGTTAACAATTGGAACCTTTATAACGCTAGAGTTTCACACACATTCATACAACTCAAGATATGTGCAGTCATCCGAGTATCCTTCTATAATTGTCCACGGCAAAAAAGTTGTTGCTCCGTGTCAAATACATATTGACACTACTGACATTGTACAAAATTTTACACATCCCTGGTTCACGTTTGTTCAAGGAAAAATATTGTCAAAAGCTTTTAAGAAATATTTGTCAGATCGATAATTTTAAATGTCTGACTGACTGAAATCGATTCATTCGGAAACTTCCAAAGTATTCACACATGTTACCGAAGTTGCACAAGAATTCTGAATGCGAAACTTTTTTTTTTCGGATATGGAACTGCATTTCCGGTTTTTTATTTTATTGAAAATACGTTAAAATCGGTAATGTGGCTACCTGAAAATGGACGCGGGCGGGCCTAAGAACTGTAAATCTAATTTTATTTGGCCTAAATTTCCAGAGAAACATATTCTGCAGTGATTAAAGATTTATTTGCGAAGTTTGCACATTCCTATTGTCATTGGAAAATTTTGATTAGTTGCTAGTAATAAACTGAACATGGAAAACCACAATAATTTGCTTTTATGTTCCAAATAGTATTTTCCACTATTTCCATGCTGAGATTTTTTTACATGTTACAGACCTTTTGTGTACAGCACATTTTTTAGCTGTAGTTGAAAGGCATATAAAATGTTTCCATTGATAATTCATTTTTCGTCGGAAAGGATATAAGATTTATTGAGAGTGTAACACATTTGGCCAAAAAAAAAAATGTATATTACTTTGTATGCTATAGTTTATGTGAATTATGTAGATATTATTTTAAGAATTTTGGTGTGGAATTAATGTATGTGTTTTTATATCACAGCCTGGTACAACATCAGAAACTTTAAATATGTCTTTTTTTTTGCATTAATAGTTACAAAATGTTTTACTTTAGGCCACACCAATTCGATTTATACCTCCTTTGATTTATTTAGCATTAATTGTGGCCAGAAAATGTTTTCAATATATATAATTTTCCCGCATCTAGCAACAAAATACCTGAGGGCTATTCCAGGTAAAAATCCAGTTGGAGGGGTGTCGGAACTCTTTAAGTTAAAAAAAGGGTACCACCTACAAAATTTTTCTTGTTTGCTGTAAAGGAAACACTAGAGATTGATCAGTGAAACACCACCAACCTAGGTTAAAATAAATTTTCTGAGTTCCTACCCTCCCATGTATATTTTCCTGGAATGGCCCTGAATTCTGCCCATATTTTTTACTTTTGAAAAATTAAAAAAATAAAGTGCTGCTCCCTCCTAAGCGAAACATTAGCATTTTTCAACACAAAAAGAAAAATCTCTTTTAAAGTATAAATCTCGCATCAAACTTTGGCACCCAAGCTTGAAAAATGGATTTCGGGAAAAAAAATTAAAATTAAAGTTGCATGCTCACTGGCCCCATTTTTTATCTTTCAAAAAAATCCAAAGAACTGGAAATCAAATTGGCATGGCCTTGTAATGTATTAAATATTTCATCTAAAAGTAGGCAGATACTTTTTACTGAGTGTTACATACTTCTATCTAAGAATAGCCCTTAATATGAGGTCTTTGAATTTAGATGTATATTTTATCCAGAACTGTTTGTAATTTTTAATCAATAGCTTTACAACTTTAATATTACATTTCATGTATTTCTATGCATAATAACTTATTTTGTTCATAATTTCTCTGAGAATTAATGTTGGTAAAATACCATCATATATCCCAAGTTTCAGGTGAGATAATTGCCAGCTTGTTTCCAAAAAATGTGAAGTTTGAAAATATTTTACAGAATACCACAATATCTCCTTATTTATACTAAGAAATCTTAAGTTTCAGGGGAGATAATTGCCAGCATGTTTTCAAAAAGTGTGAAGTTTGAAAATGTTTTACAAAATAACAAAATATCCCCTTACGTATACTAAGTATTCACAAGTTTAAGGGGAGATAATTACCAGCATGTTTTCAAGAAATGTGAAGTTTGAAAATGTTTTACAATGAAACTGTGGGAATACTAGGGAGTCATCAGTTTTGCTGTACAAAATATTCTGGTTTGAAATTGGTGCATTTCTGAAATTATACATTTTCTTCTTATTCTTTATTGTAATTGGTGATATTTTATGTTTTAATCAGCTTTCATCCTATATTTATGTACACCCTCCCCCACTCAGGTAGAGATATAATGTTTTTGTCTTGTCCATCCATCACAAAAGGATCGGAATTAAGAGATAACTGTATTGTATTTGTACCCTGCATCAATTGACGATGTGATGGTTGCAAATTCAGTTTGCTGGCGATGTGTTAGCGGAGCCAGTAAACGGATATTTATGAACATCAAATCGTCAGTGACAGGTAGTTTTCAAATCCAATATTGTTATTGTCATTCTTATGCAAATATAAATTATCAGTCAAGACATTGAAATTTAAGAAACCGGAAGTAACGTTAGCACGTGCTTCAAACTACGATGGCATAAATCGTGGAATTGATGCCATGAAATTTTCATCGCCATCCAATCAGAATTGACGTTACATACAGTGTTGCATTAGAATGCGAATTTTTTTATAAATTCTTTTTGGATTTTAATGAAGCTTGACACAGTTTTTTTTTGTCATGTGAAGATGTGCATATTGTTTTGCAAAAGCCAAAAGGGTTGGAATGTTTTCCCCAGAGTTATGCCCCTTTCTAACTTTTAAAACTGCTTACGCTACAGGGTATATGGTTTGTAAGCTCAAATTCTCCTTCAATTCCCTTTCGCTATAAATGAAACTTCCCACAATTGCTTATCACTGTGTGTAGATAAATAGATTGGAAAATTTTTACCATAGTTATCCCATTGAACAGTTATTACAAAGGATTCAGATTTATACTGGACATTTGGTCCAGTAAATATTCAGCCTTTACTGGACCTAACAGTGTATTACTGGACTTTCACAGATGTAATTCTAAAGGTCTTCTGATTTTTACTGGACATTTGGTCCAGTAAAGGGCAACTTATTACTGGACTAAGCCAATTTTTACTGGACTTTTGCCAAAGTCCGACGAACCTTCAGAATGACTGCCCTTGAAACGTCACTGTTGTGTATGTGTCATATTTCCAAATTGAGAACTTTACATACAGGGAGAATGGGATACATATAGATTCTTCTTCTGCTTTCCATGGATTGTGATATTTCTCCACTTGAGATAGTTAAATTTTAAATTTTAACCACAAGCCTTGGCGATGCAAATAATAAAGATTTTTATCTTTATTATTTGCATTGATTGTTTTCTTTGAAATTTTTCACCAATTTCAAAAATAATGTCAGTAAAATTCTTATTCTAATGCAATGTACTTTGTAACGATTCTGATTGGATAAGGTCAATATTTTGAAGGGGTAAAAATCCACGGTTTACTGTCAGAACCAATGACGCTACAAGGCAGACGACGTTTCCAGTAATTTTATAATCGAAATAAATACATTATTTCTGGCGTTGCATTAGAATTAGAGATAACCATATCGTATTTCATTACTTTCTGAGGTAAATCTTGGATTTTACTATAGCAAATATCTGTTTTCCAGCTTCACTAACCTGTCAACAGAAAATAATTTGCTACAGTAAAACCCACGATTTACCTCCTCAGGTACTATAATACAATACAGTTATCTCTTAATTACTATATCCACTAATATGCTGTATATGAAGAAACTTTCAAGATAATTTTTCTCACAACATGAAAATCATGCAAAATGAAACAATTCCAACGATCTTCTATAGCTGCTGAAAGGGAAGCAACTCTCAGACAATCTGAAAACGGAAAAACATGTAATCAAATTGTCATAGTGTTCTATTTATATTAATGACCATTTTTTTCTCCAAATGATTAACAAGACATGTTTACGTAAATTTTTTTATGAATTAAGAGATGTGTAAATACTGTTTGTGACCTTTTGTCTTAGTTCTTATCTTGCCTGCGACGAATGTCTCTTAAGGCGAGATATAGTGGTGATAGATTTTGTTGTCTGCATCCACATTTGGTTGACCCTAAAGTTAAACTTTTTTAAAAGTTAAATAACTTCCTCATACCTTATAGATTTTCATAAAACCTGCACACAATCTTCTTTATGTTCAAAATATAACATCCAAAACAAAATTTTGAAAAAAATGAATTTTGATTTTTCAGTATTTTGATGGATAACTGGACTTAGGTTTTTTACGCAAAATGTTGGTTAACCCTATTTGGTTAAGCTTTTCAAAGTTCAGTAACTTCATAAACTTCATAGATTTTCATAAAACTTGCACAAATCCAAGTTATGGAAAAAATAAATTTTCATTTTTTATTCTGTATTTTGATAGATAACTGGACTTATTTTTTTCACACATACCATAAATCTTAGTTAACCCTAAGGATAAAGTTTCTCAAAGTTGAATAACATCATCAAATCTTCATCAATTTTCATAAAACATGCGCACAAGCTTTTTTGTAGTCAAAAGATAATGTCAAAAACAAAATTTGAAAAAAAGTTTCATTTTTCTGTATTTTGCTGGATAACTTGACTTAGATTTTTCCACCGATTTCTAAACTTTTTTTCAAATCCATCTGAACATTTTTTTTTGTTTCTCAACTTTGAAAGGCTTTTGAATATAAAGTCTAAATCAGCACAAAGAGATAATAAATTAAAATGCCATTGAATCTACATGGGTTTTCATAAACTTGCATGGAAGCTTCTTTAAGATGAAAATGATCAGTCCATACCAAAATTTGGCAAAAAAAAATTCATCTTTCGGTATTTTGATGGATAACTAGACTTATTTTTTAAGGCAGTTTGTCATATGATAAGATATAGTCTGAAATGTTGACAGAGTTACTTTACGGTAATTGTAGACTAAAATAATTAAATATGATTTCAAAAAGAAAAAGAACTAAATAGAGTTGTGACAGAAAGGTAATTTGTAAGATGTTCAAAAGGAAGAATTGTCTGAAAATAGGGTTGTTATATATCACTAGTCAAAATGATAAAAAAAATAAATCATAGGACTGACTGATGAGATTTTATTCATAAAAATATTAATTTAATTATGGTGTCCAGGTATGATGTAGTCTTGATTTCTTGTATTGGTTATGTAACAGCTTGCCAATACCAGAGGATGGAATATGTCTGCTGTAAAAGTATTTTCTGTATCTGAAAATGTACAGTTACCAGAACTGAACCCACCTTAGAACATGTTGGAGTGCTAGATATGTTCTCTTTTATATTGTCTACCAATTCTGTGCTGACTTTTTTCAAGCTAACAGCTTTAGCTGGTTCTTTGTTGCAGGAATGGAGAGATGAAGCAGTAATATATTTTGTAGGACAGATTGGACAGTCCTCTAATACATGCTGATGCTTTTCTGTCTCGGATAACTTTATCCAGTTATGAAAACTAAACTGCTCTAAGAACTGTTCCTTCTCACCGTTTTTATTTTTCTTAACATAGTATTTATTCTGATAAATATAGTCCTGTAATCGTAATGCCTTAGAACGAAAAATATTGAAACTCTTGATATGCATTTTTGGGTATCTGTGCATGAAAATGCTGTAGTTTTCAAATCTTTGAGACATAGATAATACATGGTTATAATGAGGCTTTTTAGAATCATTTTTCTCATTTTGATCCTGGTTTATCTTGTTGAAGTGGTCAATTGATGTCTTGTCCTTTGTTGACCTTGCAACAATAACTTTGGCAAAATTGCAGAAATTCATGATTTTTTACAAAACTGTTATGTCAGATGCTTGTATGAATGCATTGTTAATATATATGTAATTTTTGAGTATATATTTCTAAATAAAAGATGGAAAAAGTGAAGTTTTTCCTCTATCTGTCATTCAGTTGCCATGCATCCATTTATGATCTTCCATTTGCTGCAATCATTTTCTGGAAAACTGGTTATAAAATTGGAAGGAGTATAGCAGAAGGAAGAGTATAGGAAAAATGAACATGAAGGAAAGAGAATTATTTTTTTTAAAAAGTTACCATAAAAAACTTTTTTAATGAGTTTTATTGATACACAGCATCAAAATATTTCACACATGAAAAATGAAATAAATACATAGCATTAAATGCAGAAGAAAAAATGGTAGGACTCCACATTTTTCAATCCATTCAAGTGTGGAATTTGACCAGCTTGTATGCTTCATTTAGACCTGGCTTCCTCTCCACTCCTCTCCCCCCTCTTTTTCAAAGAAAGGATTGAAATGGATTGCAGATAGTTTATATTCACATAATGCAAGCCAAAAAACAAAACAAAAATCAATGGGTGCAAACATACATTGAGCACCACAGTCAAAAGTTTTTAACAGAGAAGTCCTCAGAATATTTCTGGGTTGTCACTCAGGTACTTGGCAGATGTACATCCTTTGGAATCTTTGCTTTTATCACCTGTGAAAAAGAAATTATAATCTGTATTGATACAATTGGACATTGAAAGACTTGAGTCTGGATATATTATTTTTTGTATGTATATGGAGTGCATAGAACATGGAGACATGGCTTACAGGTCAGTTTTATTCATATAAAAACTATTTTTTTAATTTGTAGTAAAGTAATTTGGTACATTGTCTTTTCTAAATTCTTTATATTGTTCGAAATGACAGGGATATAGGGCAATCTGCTGCAATGAACAATGTACATCACGATTTTTATTATTTTAAAATTTCCCGCGGAATGAACTTCAGAAATGAACGGAGTTATTTCCCCTAAGTTTAGGAGAGTCACTTGAGCGTTTGTAAGCAATGGCTTACCGAGAATTTGTTGATACGTGCCGTCTTCAAGGCAAAAGTTCTAGATTGTACCCACATCGCAAATATCTTTTGTTTGACAATATGAAATTCTAATATCCTATGGAGTATGAAAACTTCTGTACATTGAGATAAATTTGAGCAGCAAGGTTAAAATATACGGATAATGTACATGTAAACAACATTTTTGGACGAATGGTCGGTTTCATTGGAGATTTTTTATTTATCAATACAACTTCAAGGAAGTGCACAGATGTTTTTAGTTTCTCTAGAGTTTTTTCTTTAAATCGAGTCCAAATTTACGTCAATATAGTTAGCGTATACTCTAGAACTTTTGAGATTTTATGTTTGTAACTATATATAGTTGTTTACATCACGTGACTTTCATGTGATCTCTCTGGAAGCGTTCAAGATTGAAAATGAAAGTAGAGATATCCATATATTTGTATTGAATAGTAAACGTTCGTAATGTTTCATCAATTTACTTTTTGAGAATCTCGAAGTCAGATGGTGTAAAGAGGGCCCACAAAGGCTATTTCGTACAATACAACATTAAATATCCCGCGTTGCAGGCTTAACAAAAATTTCAATTTTCCCAAAATAGGAAAATTTCAGCGATTTTGCTCATTTTTTAGTGTTCCCTTCTTGAAAATATTGTCCGCACTCTCTGACCAAAAATATTCTATTCTAGGAAGTTGTATTTTGACGAGTTTAATGCAGTCAAAAAGACATTTTGGTCAGAGCATCCGTCCAATGCTATTTCAGGCAAAAACCATCAGTAAATTAATTTAGCAGAAACAGGTCAAAAATCAAGTTTTGATGCAGAAAATACATTATAATCATATCATTGGTAGTCCAATTGACTGGAAACATTCATACTGCTTTGTACTATACCCCTTGGAATATTTTCACCATGCTTTGTATATGTATTGAGAGTTTTGAAAAATCAAGAATTTGTAGGGCAAATATTGGGCCTTTGTGAACCTTCTTGTTTTAATGCCTCCGTAGCCTAAAGGCAGGGGCTTAAAAGTACTAATTTATTCATACCTCTTTCCAGCAAAATGCCATTTCATCCCCTTTTTCTCTCCATCACTGTAGCCATTTCTTACTGCATTCTGTAGTGTAAAAGTGTATAA
>JAOXYI010147074.1:0-11609 GCA_028566495.1 Lithophaga antillarum | reverse complement strand
AAATTATTGTGGGCATCTAAAAATGATAAGAATCCAAATTCATTGGGTGGATTAGGTGCAGCAGTTAGTTGTGCAGGTTCTCTTAGTACATCAGACAAAAGAATCAAAGAACTATTTAAGAAATACAGAAAAGACAAAGAACCAGGGGAAAAAATGTTGCAGGCCTCTGTTTATTATATGGAAAGCATATTTGTAGGACAAAGACTGCGTGACAGTTTATCAAAGTTTCTTAAACGCTTTATAAAAGGAATAGATTCTGTGGCCGAAAAAATACCAGATTTCATTAAAGCAGATCATGAGTTACTGTGGAAAACAGAACTAGACCTGAATGAATCAAAGGGAGCTTTGAAAACTGTTTATCCTGCTTTATTGAAAAAAGCAAATGAACTTCAAGGTCAACTTGATTTATTCTTCGTGACAAAATGTATGAGATATGACTATTCACTTGATGAGATTACGTGGAAACAGAGTAACCTTCTTGGTGTTGGAAGCTTTGCCGACGTATACAAAGCTAAATTAAAAGTTGAACAAGAAGAAGTAAACGTTGCCCTTAAAATAACAAATGATCAAAACAGTGTAAAAGAGTCTACTGTTACAGATATTTTGAGAGAAGAAAATACGCTCAGGTATAAAGTATATTCTTTGTGATTTGTATATGTCTTATGGGAACATTTAGCACAAATCTGTGCAAATTTTTATGATTTAAGTTGTATTTATAAACTTTTAGATAACTTATAATAGAAAAGAAAAAATAATTTTGCAGCATTTGTTTTTGGTTAATGCATTGCGATCAGTTACTGATAATGCAACTTGAACATTCACCATCTTATTTGAAGTCATTGATTTTGTAATGTTCATACTACTTTGCCTATGTCTGTAAAGTTAAACTGTTAAACTCAAAATTCACTTGTAAATGGTTATTTCAACTATATTTCAGGAGTCTGACGCACGAAAATATCATTAAATACTATGGTTCTCTACTTTATGAAACAGAAACTAACAGTAAGAAAAAATTGAAATGGATTATGATTCTTGAATACTGCTATGATACATTAAAGAATAAATTAATTGGTTCAGATTATGATAATCCAGGCCGTGTTGTAAAAGACATGCGCAGTAAGCAAATCAAGATAATGGCTGAATATGTTGTCCAGTTGTGTGCAGGATTACAATATCTTCATGATAAGAACTTGGTTCACAGAGATCTGAAGCTAGAAAATGTTCTGGTAATTTTTAGAATTAAAAATTCTTTTAAAAAATGAAAGAAATCAATGTTCCGAGATCAATTTTTGTTATGATGGGGTGGCAAATATACTAACGGCTTGTAGAAAGTATTACTTCAAAACAATATGAACAATATGAAAAGATTAAAAATATGAAATAGATGTAAATGCACATGAAAGAAATTCCTTACCATACAAAGCAAAAACAAAGAAGTAAATGAAGAGTGTAGATCTTAAATAACGAGAGTACAAACCCATATCATACGTCAAGGTCAAGACGATCTCTTAGCGTTCATATGAACAGCACTCTATGGTGCAGATAAACGTCAACATCTGTGAAAATACATAAAAGTGAAAAAAAAAAAAAAAAAGAATTAACAGTCCAACTAATCATAAACAATGACCTAGCTAAATAGAAAAAATGCAAGTAACATAAAAATATAAGACAAAAAAGGTTCTGAGTTGGAGCAGTTACTTCGAAAGAAGTTGCAGTAGCTCTCCTCTCTTAATATCTAGACTCGCATGGTTAAACAGTTCAGAAAAAATAATACATATGAAAAACGCCTGCTCTAATTTACATTAACTAGCAGACCGCATACTAGTACAACATTTTGAACACACAAAACTAGTTAGGTGATATCAGAGTACTTTAAAGTCGCTGGATTAAAAGCAACGATGCAGTAATCAGTTGGTCAAACCGCCTTTGTCCTCCAAATAAGTTAAAATCCGAGTTAATATGGTAACCATTATGTTGAATTTATACCCATTTCCGATACGATTAACTTTAGTCAGTTTGTGTCGTGTTGAAACTTATAGCCAGCAGCAGTAGGACCGCGCATGTGAAATGACATTTCGATCTATTTTATATGGTAGAATTTTACAAGAACGATTACCTTTACGTAACAGTTTTTCAGTTACGTCGCGATGCTGTTCATTAAAATCATTAACATTAGTACAAAAGTGGGCATGTCGTACCAACTATGAGATATAGACTCCATATGAAGGAACTAAGAAGACATTCCCGTTTAATTTGGAAAAGTAACTATTGTGAAAAAATTGCATCTTTATCATACGTGATCAAGGTAACTTGTGAAATGAAAAATGGTATACATGTAAATACGAATAGGCATGGGATTCCACTATGAAAGTTATTTTTTTTTATGCTTACATGTATTTAAAACAAATCGAGGCTGTTAATTACAAGGGTGTCATCAAGGTATCTACAGGTACAGCTGAATAAATCAATACATTTATTCAAAGTTTTGTCATAAACTGGAATTCATAGCAATAAAGAAACATATTAGCAACAAATGGTGCAGATAGTAGAATTCCAGTGATATATTTCGAAGTAACATATTTCCAAAACGAATATAGATCTTGCCCAGCAAAACGTTAAAGAGATTCAATCATGTCCTGGCAAGTTCAGTTATAATACTTATTATATTTTTCATCGCCAAATAGGAAATTAAAATCATTGCAACAAATGAATTAGCACCAAAATTTCCGGAAAACTCATTCGACTAGGTATGACAATTTCTCTTTGATTTATTTGTACGAAAATAGCCACATTGTTTAAAGTATAAAGGACTAAACAAAAATATGTTAAATAAGTTTAAACTTGTAATAAACCAAACAAACTACATGTACATGTACATGATGCAAAACGGAAGCTGGTACTACAAGCTATAAATATCTTCAACAATTAAAGAAGAAATGCTTTATAGTTACGTCTGCTTGAAATATATTATTTCAAGATCGGGTGCATTAAAGATATGAAAAAAGGTTGTCTTATTTTTATATACAGCTAACCAGGCACAATGAAAAAGATGTGGTAAAATTGACTGACGTTGGACTTACTAAAAGTGAGGATTTAATATCTGGAACTTTTGCTGGATCCCCGGTGTATATGGCTCCGGAAATTATATTGCGTAATGGCATCTATGACAGAAAGGCAGACATCTATAGTTTAGCCATCATTCTGTGGGAAATTTGGTACGGCCAGGATGCAGCATCACATATAGGTGACGTTTTACGTGATCAGAGAACCACGCTAGAGAAAGCTATAGAAACAGAAAAATTAAGGCCATCACTGGAAATAGAAAGTCGACCAACTTTGGAGATAGAAGATGTCATTGAAAAGTGTTGGGATAATGAACCAAAGAAAAGACTTGATGCACGGGACGTTGGACATTTTTTCAAAACTTATCTGTAATATTATCCAACCTTTTACAACTGTATGATCCATTACAAAGTAATACTGCCACAGACAGAACCATTCTTTATTGTAGACTATCTCTGTTACATTAAAAACGTTATTTGTTTACATAATTAATTCAGTATGTAAACTGTAACTTTGGCTTTGATATTTCAAACAGAAATATTTTTGCCATTTTAAATTCAACAAGACATAAAATCAATCAATTAATTAGGGTTCTTTCAAACCGTGATGAAATCTTCATTGTTAAGCGTATGACTGCAGTTTTGTAGTGAAAGTGTAACTGAGTGTAACAGGCGTCGAATGTAATTCAAGTGATCAAATGATTCGAGGACAGTAGAAGTAGACTGTAATAATGCCGAAAATTTTTATTACGACAATAATGTATTTTACAATAGCATTGTTGTACCTAGCTTGTGATTTTTTTAATGGAAGGATAAAAGTCTTTTTAGTGGTCCAACAGTACTAATGATATGGCAAAGGGTCCCCATATGGTGTATGTAAAAATAGTGGTCCCTTTAAGTTGTATGTAGACAACTGTTTTTAATGAATGTTTAATTAAGATGTATGTAGACAACTGTTTTTAATGAATGTTTAATTAAGATGTATGTAGACAATTGTTTTTAATGAATGTTCGTGTGTTAATCTTATGTGGTATGGGGTTTGTAGAAAGATAAAAACTATACTTGTTATTTGTTTGGAAATTAACGATCCGGTTTGGCATAATGTAGCCGTAATCAAGAAGTCTCTACTAGTAAACATTTCGGCCGAACTTGGTTTTGATCGATATTTTGATACTAGTAGTATTTTACAAAACGTTCTATGGAAACTAACTTGAAAGTATGGAAACCAGTTGTCTCCAGAAGATGTTGTTTTGTTGCCTATGGAAACATCATACCATAATACCACTGCAAACCCTGACAATCGCATAAAACCATTAAAACATGCTATTGTTATAAACTGTTTAAAAAGTAAGACCTCACTGAACTGTTACTTGTAAGTTGTCTTCATGTGATTTTCATTTTATTTTTATTCTATCTTTTTAATTAAGTGCTCTCAATTTGTTTGATTTCACTGACTTTCAAACTATTTGCCATCCTAAAACCTGGGTAAAATCTGAGATAGATTTAGGAAATTACCTGAGAAGTATTTAAAAAAATCACATTCTATACAACTGGACAAGCACATGAAAAACAAAAGTTGGGGCACAGGCAACTCTAAAAAGAAAACAAGGGAACTTCCTTAAAAACCAGCGGTAAAATGCTTGAAAATTGTTGGTACTACTTTCAATGGGACTATTAATCTCTGATTGTTGAATTAACTTGATAAAAGTCTTTATGGACATAAAAATAACGTGAATTCTACTTACTTACAGTAATTAAAGTTTGCGCTAGAATTATTTCATAAACTGTTTTAGGAGAAAAATTAGCTTTGAAATGGTGCAATTAAAGGTCATATGATTTTGCTTTCTACAAAGACAATTTATTTGCCCTTACTATTAACTAGTAGCGTAGCGCGTATTGAGGATTTGGTTTTAATCAATCACCCTTCAAATTCAAATTTTAAAAAGTTTTCTTTAGAAATTTCCAAAATAAACCTAATCATGAAAGCAATTGAATTTAACCTTGACGTTTTCGATATTTTATAGTGTTTACTTTACGGTACTTTGCGGTCTAAAAGATTAGAGTCTGTACTTTTTCCTACTGATGTTGTCATGAAATCTATCTCTTTCCTCCCTTCCAAACTAAAAACATATATGTAATTACCAAATGAAAAGGTCGCCTCCTCCATCTTTTATTTAAAAAAGTCCAGGTCATCTAAATTTAATTGCATGTTGTGGACATTATCAACATGTATCTATCTATAAAGTTTCTTGAATATATCACATATAATCTTCGAACAAAATGAATGTTCTGCTATAAAACTGCACCCATATACGTTTCTCAAGAGGACGCGACCTTGAGGTCGAAGTTCTCTTAAACTAACGGGACGATGTGCGCATCATTTATGTGCATCTATATATGAAGTGTAATGACAATATTGCATAGAGTCTTTGAACAAAATTAATTATAACTTTACAAAGATATCTTTAAGAACAGGCAACCTGAAAGTCAAGAACATCTAAATATAGGTGGATGTTGTACGTATCATCATCATCATGTATCTACATATAGTGTTATGACTATATATCACATACAGTCTTTGAACAAAATGGTATTCTGCAGAAATGTATTCAAATATATTTGTGAAAAGTGTGTGATCTTGAGGTCAAGGTCATCTAAATTTAACTGTGCGCATCATCAGCATGTATCTCCATATCAAGCTTAACGACGATAAAACTTCATGTGGAGATACATATTAATGTCTTTGCACAAAATAAAATTTTGACATAAAATTGTACCAGAAAATATATATCTTAAGATTGTGCGATCTTGAGGTTAAATTTAACTGGGTGTTTACCCCATCATCAATATGCATTCAAGACTGCATATATATCACCTGTAGTCTCTGAACAAAATGAAACTCGGGCATAAAGCTGTATCCAAACATATTTCTTAAGAGTCGATAAAACTTGAGTTTGAGGTCAAGGTCATCTAAATTTTGAATGCATATTGTGTATATTATCACTATGTATCTACATAGGAAGTTTTATGGTTGTATAACTTTTGAATAATCAGTCTCGGATATAAAAGTGGAAAAGCAGACTTGGACATTGACGATTGAGTTTTAACAACAAATCTTCGTAAAGGCAAACTAAAATGAAAATAATAATAATAAAAAGCTGTCTAATGTATACCAGATTTTTTTATGTCTCCACTTTTGATAAAATGCAGTCAACCTACGTCATTTCTTGTGCACAGTTTTCAGATCATCACCGTTGGCCGTATACTGTTCATACAGCCCATAACAGATTCTGATTTCTCCAGCGATAAAGTATTTACTGTCGATGACAAACTTACATGTACGGACGATCTTATACTAGTATATTCTTCAACTTTAGAAATGTTGTTTATCTTATCCAAATGTTTGACTGAGGACATGAAACTGTCTTCGTTATTAATGGACAATCATTTCACAATGTTAAATTTTATTTCGTCTATTTCCAGTTATCCTGCAGTTGTTGGATCTACTAGCAGTATAAAGGGTGTCAAATAAACTTTAGCTTTATTATGCTAGTAGCACAATAAAATCGCCTGGTAACCTGATCTTACTTTGCATGCTTTTTGGTATTGCAAACCGGTACTAACATGTTGTATATTTCAGCACGGGTGTTCGCAGCTGTTGTTGACAGAGGCTACAAGGGGATAATTTTATTACTTCATAATTAAAAGAATATTTAAATTAATTTGTAATACATGTGTTTTGCCGCAGGATAAACACAATATTAATGCAAGTACATAGGCTGTTGCTATAGTACAACAGAAACAAAATGACAAATCTTTGGAAACTAAGGAACAAATTGAAATATAGTTATCTAAATGATTAATTTACCTCTAAATTACGGAGCACTTTTTTTAAAAACAAAACGGCAAAAATACTCGAATGATAGAAAAAAACTCAAATACCAGTCGCAAAATTCTGACATATTCATTTCTTTAGCTGTAGCGACCCAATCTAATGGGTGACGTGAGACTTAGATGTATTTTTTGTGTCTGTTCCCTCGGCTCACTTTAGAGGACCTTTAAATGCTTTATGTGTGTGGTGTTATATTTTTATCATCATCCAAGATCACCCGAGTTTATGCCGTGTTATGCTCCCATTTTACCAATATTGTACATCTTTTGATAAACAGAAGAATATGAGAAACAAATGCGTACGCTTATGCTAGCACAATCTTTATCGTTTAACTAAAGAGGAGTAATCGTAACACTAACTATCTTGGTGCGTCTTGTTCCAATAATTAACGATCTGAAATTAAAAAGAACGTCTTATTCCAATGATTGACAACCTAAAATTAATTTTTAAAAAAATCTAGTTACAAACCTGATAACAGAAAAAAAAAACATTTCGTTAAAAAAATAGTGTTTCAAATCATAGCTCTTGCGTAATCCTCCAATAACAATTTGAACTTTTGTTTTTTATCATTCAGCAAACGGAAGACAAGTGATTTTAATCAAAGACGTACTAACGGTCGAGGCAAAAGCGGATAAGCTAGGAGAAAAGTTCCTTAATATTTCTGTATTTCTTTATCAAATTCACATAAAATTTTCCTATCCAACTCTTATCCGTCTTCTCTGCTGCTTCTGGATACTGTCAATATCCATTTCTTGGAATATCAGATTTGATAACATCTTCCCTGGTTTTCATTTGAAAATATTTTCATACAGTTATGAAGTAATACATTTGTACTATTTGCTGTCATATAATTATAAGGGGTATTTCTTTCAGAATTACTGTTTATACCGCATTTTATAAATGCTGCTACAAAAGTTAAGTCACTTTACATGTTTAAAAAGCATAAATAAATCATACGACGCCAACATAAACATGATAAAGAATACCGGTCCTTGGAAAACTCCTACAGTACTACCATAGATCTCATTGGCTACTACTGACCTTACAAAATTACCGACGGCTTCAGTTGCTGCTATACTAGAATACATAGCACCTGTAACAGTTACCAGATGAATTCTTCACGCAAACAGAAAAATGAATTAATGCTGATTTTAGTGGATATAATTGTAACCATTATGTAAGTGACATCTAATATGTTGTTATACTGGTTTATTAACAAATGCGGTAAACAAAATACTCTGGGTCATGATTTTAAGTAATAGTAGACATATTTGTAATGCAGTCAAGATCGTCTGGATTAGTAAAGAGTTTTTTCTTTAAAACTGTTTGTAACAGGTTAATTCATTTTATGATATGAGTTATTTTGCGGGTTTTCTGGCATATACCTCAAACTATTATTTAAGTAACTTTTAAGCATGCTGGATGAAAATCCTATAGATTCATCTTGGTAAATGATACTTGCTTCAATACACGAACTCCAATCTTTAAATCAAAATTTCCATATGAATATGAGTGTAGAGGAGAATAATTATACGATATTTTCTTTTAAGCCAGTAAGGTAATATATTAACTCGCACAAAAGGTTTAATATAAGCTGAAATTATTTTTAGATCTTATTTTCATTTCATTTTTTGTATGATTATGGTTAAGGTTTTCTTTTTAAACATAGTCATTTCCTAGCTTTCTATCCCGCTAATTATTTTCAATCCCAGACCTCAGAAATGTATTTATTGATGACCACACAGAAAAAAAACAGAGCTCTTTGGAAAAAGAATCCAAAGCATAAATGGGAGTCCGTCATATTCCTATTTCCTTATAATATGTCACAAGAAATAAATATGCAGTGATCCGATAAAAATGTTATTACTGATGTTCATGTGTCAAAAACTACCTTAAACTAAATATCCCAAAACCGAAAAGTGATACTAACCATGGTTGAGTACTCAAATATTTCCACCAGTTCGTATTTTTCCCCCGGTTCGTTCAACGCCATCCAAAGCGCGATAACTCAAGATCATTTTATCTACTTTTTCGATACATTAATAACTTTTGAAACTGTAATTCAAATAGTAACCTATCGTTTGTTAGATAAGCAAAAATTGCAAATTCATATTTTGAAGAAGTTGGAATCGCAAATAAGTATTATTTTCTTTTCACATACAGCTTTAATATGCAAGGATACTGCATTTTGAAAAGGTAATGTTGCAACTATTTAGTAAGGAGAATAATGTGTCTTTTCAAGGTAATATGCAAGAACAGTTGCCATGTCTAAAACATATTTTCTTCCCTCCATGTCGGGCATTATAATCAGATTTTTTGGACCATATTACCCGGACAAAATCACATTATTATATAATGTTATTTGAAAATTTAAATTTAGTACAATGTTCTCTATCCTGCTAAAAAGGTATAATTTTTCAAAACCATGCCACAAAAAAAAATGTATTTACTGAAGGTAAACGGCAAAACAGAGTTATTTGGCAAAGGAATCCAAACCATGATAGGGAATTCGTCATATTCTTATTTCTTTCATAGCTTTGTTATAAGAAATAATCGTTCAGCGCTCAGACATTGATCTAGGCTTTTGTTGCGGAAATAGAAAATTCAACAAATATTATTAGTGGTACCCATTTGTCAAAAACCATGTCAATATTACTAAAGTTATACTAGTATTCGCTAGATAATATTACTCACCTGCGAACGTGTTTATGACGTCCGTTGTAACATCCAGTGAACACGATTCAATATTACTCGCGCACGGTTATGTTTTTGACGTTCGAGGTTTATTGACATCATGAATATGCCATGTCAGTGTATTTGAATCAAGAATCTATTAACAAAATGCGCTTGATTTTAATGTTGAAAATGAATGTTGCAAACACTAAGTACACATGTAGTAATGACAGTAATGCGTCTTTTCCCGAGGTAAGATGCCAACATAGTTTTCTTCGGATCAGTTTGCATTTAAAATTTATATGTGTTACGTTTTATTTAGAATTTCCGGATCAATACCTCTGTTATGGTGAACTCTTAAGTCTCCAAGATTTTCAATAGCCTAGTAGACTATTCATTGCCAAGAAATGTATTTAAATACTACTCTACTGTTAAAGTAAAAACTTCTTCGCGTTCGTAATTTTATGATTATTTAGCGTTCTCGGAGACAGAGTCAATATATTTTTTACAATGTACCCGTTAGGCACATTTAATGGATATCAGAAAAGTATATCAGAGCGAAATTTTGAATTTCTGAAAACTTGAAAAATACAACCACATTTACAGTATTTTTACGTTACAGTCACTTAAACTACTGAATTTCTTCAAACATTTATACATCATTGCATAAAGTACAAAACAAAAGCGTCCTTATAGATTTAGCAAGGAGTAAACTTACCTGGTCTTTCTGGTGGAGTAATCATAGACATAATGGAATGTATCATTGCCATAGTCAAAAATAATACTGTCCGAATTTATTTTCAGGGAAGTCAAAGATTTACGGGATGCCCAAATGCCTGGATGGCGACCACAAGGTTGACATGGTCCGAGTAGAAGGCTTTTAATTTGGTCAAGAGGATGTTCTCACGCTTAGATACTGTCAGAAATGTAAATAAGTCCTGTTATTTCATTAAATCTGTTAATATCATTAAATATATTTTAAGTTAACTTATGATATTGATGAGACTTTTTTCATACAATCATATAACACCTATAGACTGTAGGGCTGTATTTAATTTTATGGTCAACGATGAAAACAAAATACTTTGACTTCAGTCACTCTAGCAGAATTTTCGTTTTGATTACTGATACGAAATAATCGCTTTAACTTGGTTCGCTTACTTAGATATATCAAAATTTCAGTATTTGCAAAAGTTTCCAACACCAAGGATGTACATGCTGTAACTAATCCAAATAAGGAATTGTTTTCATTTTCGATACACTGCTGAAATACTTTGATTCAACACATCCCTAAAATCAGATTCGTTACGGAGCCGTAATAAGCGAACTCCAGCAAAATGGCTGATTTGATTGTTAAAATGCTTCAGTGTTCAGGTTTAAATTAGTCAAGGCTGGTGGGATAAATATCAGCGTACAGAAGATGTACATCCACCGTCTTCCTATTGTTGAAACATTTGAAAAATAAAATAAGAAAAACTACTTTTGGTTGGTTACAGCATTTTATTTGCTTTCAATATTTTTCTTTCGACAACGTCTCTCGTATCACAACAATACGTAAAAGCAGTGCTAACATGGATATACCGAGAGTGATTCCCGTGGGTTGCAAGAATCCCTTTGACCGAAAGTAAATGCTGCTAATAAGGAATCTGAACCATACATATTTTCACAAGTTCAATGGCAAATTCCATTTATCGGGACTTGAAGTATCATAAACAAAACAGAATGCTATTGACCAAGTGGTATCAAAATTGCTGGAATTCCTTTAACAAAAATATATCGAAAACGACAGTTTTGAATTAAATCCGTTTTTAGAGTCAAATATGTATTAAGAGCTATACTGATTCATCAGAAGTGCAAATTCAGAAAACCTTGTATTAGTATTTATATATTTAATGAAAAAAAATCATATAAATGGGCAACCTTTAGTCAGATTAAATTTAGAAAAACGCGGTTTTTTTTTTTTTTTTTCGGACTAAGAAATT
>JAOXYI010146967.1:0-11611 GCA_028566495.1 Lithophaga antillarum | reverse complement strand
AAGGCCATCTCCTCCACATTATTTTTTTTCTCAAATTTGGAAAAGCACATTATTTTTTTCTTTCCAGTCATTAACACAATATTTTTTTCTCATTTTTCAAAAACAGAAAATTTATTTGAAAAAAAAACATAGCCCACCCCTTAAAGTTAAATGGTCGCTACCTAAGCTAATAACTAGGACCCCTAGAACGTTGGATCAACTTCACTACGTAGATCCCAGAGGAAAGGTTATATGCCTAGCGCGATCAACAGTCTAACCTGATAACGAGGACAAGCCCTAGAGCATAGAATCTGCTACAATACGTTGATCTGACAGGAAAGTGTGTATGACTACAGAGATCATCTGTCTAACCTTATAATTAGGACAAGCTCTAGAAACAGCGGACCAATTGCAGTACGTATATCACAGGGGAACCGCAATGTTTCTAGTTAAAATGGGACATTTGCAATTAGAAAACTCAGATCATCAAGTTTTTCATGTTGGTAGTCAAACCTTGTAAATTTTATTAATTGCTACCTTGATTTTCTGTTACAAAGTTTTCCCCTTAGCTTAGATATTGCCTATAAAAATAATGCAGCCAATTGAAGACTAATACTGGCAATACCGTGGGTTTTAACAATGTATTATAATACCGTATCAGAAAAATGAGTTGAATATGCCTAATTAAAAAATTAGAATGACATATTTATTGTTTTTCTTGTATTGGTCTATCGAACTTTCGTTACTGAAATTGTTTTAGTGTGATTAGGTTCAATAATGTACTTTTATAAACAATACTCTATATTTATCTTATTGGAAACGTCTCTAAATTTATATCTGATTTTTTAAAATAAATTTAGAGTTTCTATATCACCCTTTTGTCCTAAAATCGATTTTTGTTTGACATATCTATAATTCCCACATAAAGTGCCAAGGTGTGAAATTAGCAGGTGCCATCAAAGTGTAATAATGAAATGCATGTCATTATCGGCGAAGTACAGTTCAGGTAATAAAGATTTGGAATCTACTTATCTTAGAACAAATATCGCTAATGTGAATGCAGAAATTGGTGAAAGTAGTTATATCATTAATTGATTTTCTTGAGCAGCTTCTGAGCTAACTTTGAAATGGAACTGAATACCTACCTGTCTCTTAAAACATTTTATTGAGTATAATATATGGTATTAAGGATACCAGTATAGTACTAACTTCCTAACTGTCTTTTAATTATGCAAATTCCACTGTTTTATACTTGTTACCAAGGCAGAACTGTCATATATTTCTTTTAATGCTGAACGTTCACACTTATCAATTTTACTTTGACTTCGACTTTGACTCGTGTTATAAGTGTTTTAGTTATTTATCCAGGATAAATCGATTTTAATTTCCCACTTGTATTTCTGTTATGTTTTAAGTTTTAATTTAATTAAATTTACATAACGCCCGAGACAAGCATACTATTTCATCCCTGACTTAATGGATTCCACAATCTAATTATTTACTGAAAATGAATAAGCTTACGTTTACAAAAATGTTGCAGACTGTAACCTTTTTATAGTACTAGGTCTAACGCACAGCCATAATCAAAATTGATTAAACGCATAAAAATAGGAAAATATGCCAAAATTTACTATAGGTTACACAAATGCAATGTACAAATAATAATGATAATAATAATATTTCATGAAGTGCAAAAAACAACATACAGATTTTTTTTTCTTCTAAAATCATCCAGTAGCTAAGAAGCAGCTGTATATTGTAAATTGTCACCTAATGACAGCATCAATTATATGCGAAGCTAAAATTTTAAATGTAGAAAAATCTGTTGAATTTTCAAAAAAAAGTAAGAGCTATTCAAACATACATTGTGCAAATTAAAGCTGTAGTGTGAAATCCATCGGTGGTTTAGTGGGAGTTCAGATTACATATCGTTAGCATATCACTGCTCAAGTCCTATAGTAAACACTATATACTCACCTCTTTCACAAGTAGGGTTGTAACCGGACGACGTTAATATAAGCATTTTTTTTTAGAAGTTTTGGTGTTTTACTATAGTAATACATACCCAATCCCACTTTAATACACAAACGATTACCACGGCTATTTCAACAAGCAGAATGAAAGCCAAGGCTGAAACATACTGAAAAGAAAAATAATTGTTGATCAAAAAGTGGTTTAACTGTATTACAACGAAAAAACTGCATTTCAAGCCTGGTAGTACAGCAGATACGTAGCGATAAACAATAAATATGTACATTTGCACAAACTCGTTCTTCTTGTGTTCTATTTTATTATTTTTTTTCTTTTCCGATTTCTCGCGAATATTTTATTTCAGGCATATTTTAAATATTGTCATTAGCAAATTACTTCAATGAACAACGTCAGCCAGGTTTTTTGTTCATACAAATGTGTATATTGCAACTGTTGCAAATGACAGTTCCCTTTAATAACACCTCTGTAACCTGCATATGCCAGGTTTGCTTAGCAGAAACAGATAACAAAGATCATGTCGGGCACTTTAGTCTATAAGCCGTTCTATTTGAGTAGATTATGCCATATAATTTTACTTCAGTTAACTTGAAGTATTACCAAGCTAATGGTGCAGAGTAAGTATCTTATATTTGTGCAGTGTTTATCATGAACAAAACATTTGAAGTTAAAAGGAGGGGTTTAAAAGAATGGTGGCGGAGCCGGTCAGCTATAACTTCTATTTACTCTCAACTGTCAGCTATTCTAATATTTAAAGTACTTTAAAATCAACATTTTGGAGCGTGACTGGCAAATAAAAAGTGAATACCGAATTGCTGGAACATGTAACATAGCAGTGAACAGAGTATTTATCATTAAATTGATCTATCCAGAGCTATAGAACTCTGATATATTTTAGACTTGGCAAACTAGGTAATTTTAATAAACAGCGGACCAGTAAATCAGGAACAAGGTGTTGAATTTATCATGAAATTGATCTATCCAGAGCTAGAACTCTGATATATTTTAAACGTGGCAGAACTAGATAATTTTACTAAACTGCGATAAGTTCAGCGAGGACAAGTACATCAGGAACAAGGTGTTGAATTTATCATGAAATTGATCTATCCACAGCTAGAACTCTGAAATATTTCAGACGTGGCAGAACTATAATTTTCATGAACTGCGATAAGTTCTGGAGGGACGAGTAAATCAGGAACAAGGTACGCAAGGAACAAAGAAACAACTTCCTTTTCTAACAATTAGTAAATATTTTCATAGACTTGCTACAAGTATATCTCTGTTTTTTGCCCCTCTCTCTGTGTGTGTGTGTTTTTTTTTCTCTTAAAGCCACTTAATAAAAAAGTTGCTTTTAAAGTGTTGCATAACTCACTGATTGCTGTAGCAATCAGTGAGTTATGCAACATTATGAGTTGCTATTAAAATGTTAGTAATTGCATTACTTTCCAAACTCTAAAATTCGTGATGACTAATGATGATAAGAAGCAATGAAAGGAGTACACTGGGGTTATGAATTAGTGGATGTTAATAACCTATATACTCTGTAGCAATTTAGGAAAGGAAATGGACTTTTGAATGCCCATAGTGACCAAGAACATATTTAACTATTGACAAAGTAGTTCAAAACTCCTTTATCCTGATACTTCTCAAACCTGATACCAAACACGTTTAGGAGTTTTGGAGAAGACATTAATCTTCTTCTTGTCGTTGCTTTAAATTTTTGCTTCTTTCTGGGTTTTTATTTAGTCTATTAACACATGCCTGTTCTTTCTTTTCCTCATTATGTACCCATCTACAGACTATCGGACTCCTAAATTTAACATTAAGTAATATTATTAATATTTGATATTATATGTACATTTCCAAACGAGTTGGTATCATGAATAATTTATGACGTCAAGTTTACCCTTATATTTACAGCATCGTTTCATTAAAATGTAATAGGTCGAGTAACGTCAATGCAACGCATAATTAATTATACATTGTACAACAGTAATTAAAATTTAGACTAGATAAGTGATTATTTGAATATAATGTCAAGAACCAAACAGGTATTATTCGTTTAAATAGCATTTGTCCAACATTATTTTCCTAGTTCATAAGTGGTTAGTGTTGGAAATTGAATTGACATAATGATTTCGACGCCAGGACAACATCCTATTTCGTCATCTCAGTAAATGTTGTCTTTTTTCTAACTCGAATGGAACAAAAATTCGGTCTTATGAAATTCAGATACGATCCGTCTCCTTTGGACCTAAGGAATGATAAATCCATTAAACATTTTTATCAGCATTTTACCAGACACAATCTTAACCTCGAAATAAGGTTAGAAGCCATCCGTGAAGACTCTAGCGAAACAACTTTGTTTAACATCTCCAAATCATGTGATGGAAGATAACTTTAGAGTAATCTGAAGTTCTGTTGATACATACTTTGCATTAAAAATTTATAAATACGATCTTTTTTTTTCTTTTTTTTTATTACATTAAAGTAACTCATTATTTGCATCTATGTTACGTATTTAGTAATTGATTATTTATTTTCGTGACTATGGATTTAACTAAAATTGTATTCACACAGGCATTTTATGTGCTTTTAAAATAAATGTACTAAATCATGTAAACAACCCTTTCATCAACAATTTCATTAGCTTAAACTCTAAAACTGTATATCTGGAAACGACACAACGTCGATATAACATCGCATTGGTTTATCATGGATTTTTCAAGTCAGTTGAAGACGTATGCCTGGCGTCGAATTATAATGTTATCGAGAAGTCGATTCAGTTTCCAAGATAGAATTACTTTTAATCTCATTTCAACATCGACATACTACATAGAATCGGTGTCGGTATTTTAATACCAAATGATGTAAAAAAAAAACTTGTGTCCAGTAAATTATCAATGTTGTTTTGACGGTGGATTCAGGTTGCCTGACGTTGGGACCATATTTCAACAAAAAACGACATTAGAATAACGCCCTGTGCCATCTAGAAGGCTTCCTTAAACTTTCCATCTGGGAATCGGTCCAGTTCTCGTTTGAACAGCCCATTCTCGGTCAAAACTTCAGTTTGCGGTCATTTTGTGAAAGTGGAAGAAAAGGTATTTAAAATGACAAGATAATAGCTTGTTTCATTACAGATAAACACTGCAAATGAATATCTTCACTCATTAAATTAAAGGGCTACGCCTAACGCAGCATGATACGACTGCAGCATGTCGACAAGGGAAAGTTGAACAATTGTATATTAAAAGCGAGTGTGACACAGTATTGTGCTTGACACGGTAATGTGCTGGAAACAGTAATTTGCTGGACCCACAGTACCATGCAAAAGTAACTTTCCTTTATTTCATTATATTTAGCTTCATCAATACTTTTGCATGGTAATTACAACCTTATTTTTTTGTTGTTGCAATTTTAAGTTTTGGCCCCCTTTGGCCCTTTTTTTCTATTTCATTTTGGTCTGATATCTTTGTTTTATCATTACTAAATTCTGCTCTTCATTACCTTTGCACAGATATATTACAACCTCACTTCTTTGCAATTTTCAAATTTGGCCCCTTTTGGTCCCTTTTCCCTGAAACCATAGGGGCCACAATCTCCAGCATAAATCCCAACTTTTATTTTGTACCAAGAATCAGTGTGTCAAAATATGAAATGAATCGGTTCACTATAACAAAAGTTATGCAGAAACCAACCTGTCTACAGACGGAAAACGACGACAACGACGACGACAGCATCACACCATAATACGACCGCACAAAAATTTGCAGTCGTATAAAACTCGACACAGTGTCAGACCTACACTCATTAAAATGGCAAAGTTCGTACAAAACTACTAGTTTCTCTAAGTATTTGTTCATATGTGAGTTAGTAACTGATATATACAAAGGCTTAGATACTACTGCTTATGTTTTATACATCATCATACTAAACTTTTTGGTAAATGTGAATGAAGATTATTTTTTCGTTGAATATTCGGCAACACCCGCTTCTCCGATCTAGATGACGTCGATTCTCGGGATCCATTTTATTTTCATTGAAAAAAAGGTTTCTTCCAAGTTTGTTCTTACTTTAACCACACTGTAAAAAATGGTGTTCATCGTTAACGCGTTAACGTGTTATTTTGACAACGCAAATGTTAAAATTTTTAACACTGCTGATTAACTTGTTAAGCTGAAGTGTTAAATATGTAACACATGTACGCAGGTGTTAACACGTTAATTCTGTGACAGAAAGAACGAACAATTAAATGCATAACTACATTTCAGTGAAAAAGTAGTATTTAAAAAAAAACCAAACAAACAAATTGTAATAACAGTATTAATCATATTAAAAAGTAGCATACTAGCACACTTGTTATAGTTTCGTTTGCTATTAAAGATCGGTAAAGAATTTCAGGAAATACTAATGTACAATATAAAATAAAATTACACTGACTCATTAAAAAGGTAGAACATGCAAGTTTCCAACCTTTATGTGAAATAGCAATGTTTACAAATTATTTAGAAGAAGCAAATGAGAACATTAAATATTCCTACTAGCAGATTTAAACATTGGTGTTAATATGTTAACGTTTTTCTTTAACACTGATATTTTTCCTTATCAGAAACATAATACCGGATGTCATGTGGCGTTAGCATCTGTTATCACTTTATCGCCGTACAAACGCGTCCATTTGTGCAGGTTTTACATCCAAGTGTGTAGTGTAGAGTGTGAAATATGAAATTGCTGCCTTAAATTTGTGAGTAAATATTTTATATTTTTCGTGATTTTTCTGAGATATTTTTCACCATTTTCACGTTCGTATATAGCATTTCTCAGTTAACTAGTAAAAAAGTTGTTATACCACTTGTACAGAAAATGTATATTTTCCTCTATAGATATAGACACAATGACATTGTAACTGTTTGTTTGTATTTCGAGAAGGACTGCGCTGAGAAGAATTATGAGAGACTCACATACAGACTACAGTTGATGGTATGTTGAACATAAAAACCTGAATTTATGGACTTACACAAAATAATACATGCATTGACATGTTACTTTTATAACACCTACCATTAAATTAACATGTTAAAGTGAGAATTAAGTGTTTCCAGCCGTTTTAACGCGTTACATGTTAAAATTTTTTAACACTTTCACATGTTAATGATATTAACACTAGCGTTAACGTATAAACACTTCAACATGTATATTAAGTGTTTCCAGTAAGGTGTTAATAACAATGTTAAATTATTAACACTATTTTTACAGTGTATAGTCTTATCCATAATTAAATACAGTCTGAATACAAAACTATAGATAGTATGTCAGAGTGTTATGGACCAGGAATCAGAATTATGGTCTACTAGGGGTTCAGGGGCCGAATCCCCTGGCAGCTTGGAAATTTTATGACATTTCAAGAATCTGATAGGTTCTAGTCATTTTTTGTTTTTGCAAATTTAAAGTACAAAATATTTAATTTTTCACTATATCACCGCCATTATTATTTGTCATACAAAGCCCAAAGCAAAATTTATTGTGAAAAAAACATAGCCCCACTTTTGAAATTAAATGATCTGCCCCTAAGCAGTGTTCTGAGACTCTTGTTGTAAATAAATAAGAAATAATCTTGGTTAAGATACAGTCGAATATATGATATGCACGCGTAATTCCAGAATATTGAAAAGAGGGATGGAGTACTGGCCACAAAATTTGTTCAAAAGGGGAAGTCCAATTGCAATTTTTAAACCGATTTCTATGGGAATTTGTAACAAAAAAATCGCCAGAAAGGATTGGGGTCCGATCCTCCTATATCCCTTGAATGTGAAGTTTTATTAACTCATTACGTCACAGATTCATTACTGAAATGTAGCCTATAATGCTGTCAATTTGTTCTACTTTTTAAACTATTTAGAGAACAATTCATTGATTATGAAATTGAAAATCATAAACCAAACGGATATTGCAAGCTTGCACCATGTTGACCCTCAGTTTGACCGTTGAAAATAGAATGATCAAATAAACTTTAGATGACCCGTAGATATTTTTGTTTCATCGACTGTTGAATGGGCCATGGCTTTCAAAGGGAGAATCGGAATTTACACAAGAATTAAAAATTTTAAAAGGAACAATGGCGTTGTATTTCAAAGAGGATTAAAAGGAAAAATCTTAAACTAAAGAACCAGACGTCGGCATTTGTATATGAAGTATATGATGCGGTGTTTAGCGACGTTATATTAGGTAAGTGTGAAACTTCGTAAAATTCACCATTAAAAAAATTGAAGTGCGAGAGCAAATCCATCTTTTCTTTCACCTCCTGCCTTTTTTTAAATTTTCTTGCCGTTTCCGTTCAACCTTTCCACCACTTGCCAGGTATTGAGTTTCCTCTAGCTTCTAAAGAGCTTTGTCTCCAAATTCACTTTTCCACCCAATGCATGTCATTAAGTCCTAGCCAGAGCTGTTCCTTTATCTCAGTCACAAAGCACCTATAGCTCACAGGTCCGTAGCCAGAAATAGGCGGGGAGGGGTTCGAATACGCAAAAATCACTTGAAACACTGACTTGAACAGTCTTTACTTGAAAAAAATATCAACTTCAAAAGTGAATTGTTGATTTCAAGGGGGTTAGTACGAATCCCCCCCACCGCCCCACTTTTTTTTCTCACCTGCCACGGGCCTGGCTCCTAACTAGTTCTAAAGTGTAGAATAGTAAGCCTGGTTGCCTTTTCCTAAACGAAACCATGTGTTTTATAAAATATGATTACCACTGATAGTAGGAGCGTAAGAGAGTGATGGGGTATTTTTTCTTCTGTAGAAAATATTTCCATGTAGTAAATGAAATTCAAAAGAAACGTCATTTGTGTGAAGAATTTTCTCGAATTGATGACACAAATATATGGTAGTTTTTCAACTAAAGCTTAAGGTTTTCTTTCAAAAGGTAAATTTTTCAAATTAAAAAGTGCAGATTTCAGAACTAAGATGATCTGAGACAATTTTAGAATGCATGCAAAATTTAATTTGCAAGTTTGAATTGAACGTACTAGAATGACTTATTATACCTCCCTCTAAGGAAGTTTGGGGGTAATCTAGGAATCATCCTGTCTGTCGGACCAATGTCTGTGTCCTTCGTCCAGTTTACATGGAACTTTGTACAATAAGATATCATAATGTGCAAACATCCCTGTAATATGTTCCGGTCTATTGAGTTTTCAAGAGGTATGGCCCTTTGAACTTCGAAATTTCGACCCAGTCTTTGAACTTCGAAATTTCGACCCAGTCGAGTATGGAGACCTTGTTAATTGTCATCGCAACATGTTTTGTTAGATTTACATGAAAGTTGGTACATTGTTAGATCCTGATGTACAGATGTGCGTGTTTGTAGGATGTGGTCTTTTCATTTTTTTTTTCAAGAACTGTGTTCCTTTGAACTTATAAATTTCGACCCAGTGCAGTATGGCGACTCCTCTGACATAGTATGTTAGATTTACACGAAAGTTTGTATACTGTTAGATCCTGATGTACAGATGTGCATGTGGTTATGGATGTTCCAATTTATTGAGTTTTTCAAAAGTTGTGGCCTTTGAACTAAGAAATTTCTGCTCAGTACTGTATGAAGACCTTGTTACTTTTGTGCTCTTGCGAATTTCTTCTGAAGTACTTTGTTTAGATGTTGAGTATCATTAGATGATGTGTTGCGAAAAACAAAGTGGGGTGCGGGGTATTGGTCCCGCATTACGGACAGCTCTAGTCTACAAACTGACTAACAAATAAAACATTTTCAGTTCTGTAGCTAGTAGACTGCGTTTTTACTGATATATTCGGAAACATAAAAACGTGCATACTCAGTATGGTGTTTCCCCTGGGTTGTACAGTCTGAGCACAATGTGCACTATTTTATGTGAAGTCTGAAATTGTTTGCATTTGTCAAAAAGTTTAGACATATAATTTAATGCTTCTCCTTCACTGTGTTCAGTTATGGTAATTTTTTTTGTCTGTCGCTGGCAGTTAAAATGTTGAACATTTTCATCAGAACCACGGGACCAGTTGAGAACAAGGAGAAATTTAGTAGCCCTTTCAACTAACAGTGAAAATGTATCTCTTGGAATGCAATATTTGGCATTATAACCATTATTTGGACATTATGATTTTATTTTCTACAAATGAGGACCAGAGATGGGTGAGGTCCAAGGCCCAGAGGTTCATTTTTAACACTGTCTTCAGTGGGGAAAAACCAATAGAATCTTCTTTTCAAGTACCCACGATAGAAATAAAATAACGTGGCAGGAAGCATCTGTGTGATAGGAAGATTTAGATATGCACAAATGAAGATACAAGGATCTCAGGAGTGTATTTTCTAGGACACAGAGTTCAACACAGACTTTAGTAGAAGAAAACTTATGTGGAAAAAGCGCTCTTTTCAGTACGAACCAACAAAACAAATTTAATGTTATTTGGCATGAATCGAGATTGTGAAGATATAAAGCCTGGGCAACTGACTTCACGAAAAATCTTTCAAAAAAACGTTTAAAGTACCAGCTTAGCAACCGTTATTGTAATAAAATTGTAAAGCATTCCAAATCCTTCCTTATCTGATTATTTCATTCCTATTTCAAACAAAAGAAGTAGAAATGTAAATATATGACGAATTTAACCCCTTAAATTTCTTTTTTTAAAGTTTATTCATACATTATGTGGTTTGCGCTAATTGAGATCCAAGATGGCCACCATTGCAGAACTTGACTTAACACATAGGACTCGACCGGAAATATATGTGTAATAATCTTTCTTTTATAAAAGACTTGTATATGAATTACTTGAAGCCAGTTGAAGGCCCTATATTATTCATACAAGTTTTGCTTTTGTTGATAATATGATTTCTGATGCCAGGTGAATATAGACTATAATCTATTGCGCAGCTATTTTATTGAAGATTTCAGATTACACAGTCAATAATACCGTTCTTAGCAGAAATTTTCCTTGGGTATTTCCCTACAAAGTTTGTGTTTTCATGCCATACGATATCCAGGATGGTCACTTTTAACAAAAGGCTTTATAGACAATTATTTTTCGAAGAATATTTTTACAGCTGGACCAGTTGATAAGCAGAATTGTGATACAGGCTCTCGAGCTCACAGTTGTATTTTTTTCAACAAACAAACATATATATCCTGTATTGAATAGAGAGATTGTAAAATAGTTTCTGAGTTGATCCATTTATTGATTACTGAATTCCGTAGCTGGTCATTTGAACGGGTCATAGCAAGGTCAGCGTTATTTTAGGCTCAAACAAATGCAAATAGCATACATTTGTGTAGCTATGGGGAGTAATAATATTTATTTATTTATTTACTTACTTACTTATTATTTGTTTGTTTATTTTTACAAAAAGATCGCCTTAGCAAAGGTCGCATTTGATTTTGCGAATACTGCTTTTAAATTCTTTTTTTTTTCTTTTTGTAGCTAACCAGTTTTCGTCATTTCCTCATTGAATCCAGGCGATGAAATCGAATATAATTCATTCAGTCCAACAGACAAATGTTAATTTTGAACGTTATCTTTTTCAGATGCACAAATGACAATGGTTTAACTTAGCTGTAATCACGTAAGTTTTTGAATGTTTATTCTCAGTCTTTAATATCCAACAGTTATAACTAAAATATT
>JAOXYI010146856.1:0-11611 GCA_028566495.1 Lithophaga antillarum | reverse complement strand
TAAAAGTTAATACAAAAAAAATCATTTTTATGCTGAAACAGGCAGAGTACAGTCAGTGCAAATGGTTTAAGATCAGAAGACTGGACTATGAAAAAAAAAATCTGAAAGCAAATAAGATTTCATAAGAACAGGTGTCTGTGGGTTGTTCTACACATTTTTGGTACATTTAATTCTTTAAAGATAATTTCTTAAAAATACATGTATGTTTAAGTAATGGTTTGCAATGATGATCGTCTTGGGTTTGGGCCATCTTGTAAAACACAAATGCAATACAGGGCCGATTAATATTTTAATATCTAATATTTCAGGTTAGTAGCGATATTGCTTCTGAGGAGTGGAACGTTAAATATTTTCCAATATAAATTTATGTTAGACTACAAATCTGCAGTGCTGGCCATCTCAGATTTCCGACTGACACGGACAACACAAAGTTGATAAAAGACCATTTTGTATTAATTCTTGTATAGGTTGATTCGGCATAAATGGCTACTTATTATCAGATCTTCAAACATACTAACAACATAAACCTAAACAAAATCCCCGGGATGACAGCTATAATGGACTTCTTATTGGCAGGAGAAGCCAAAACTTGATGAAATACTTTCCTATAGTCATTCATGCAAAGCAATTGTTGTTTTTTGCAAAGGCTGTGTTTAGGCCTTTCCTATGTAAATCTGTGCTTAAACTAAGAATCAACAACTTAGTTGGTAGATATTTGTATGCACGGTCGCTTGGTAACAGGGCATTATATTTTATTCATGTCCGTGCGTCCGTCCATTCCACATTCGGTTTCCATTCAGTAACTTTAGTTTCGAAATACTGATTCTTTTAAAAATTTTACACAATGCTACAAATCAAGTACGATTTCGACTGATTTGGCTTTTATCGTCCTGGAGTTATGGCACTTGAATAGTTTGAAAAATAGCTTTTTCTCAGGTTTCCGTCCAATAACGCTAGCTTCGAGCTACGGATCTTTTTTAAATGATAGAATACAGGTTAAGTTCGATTTTGACCAATTTCCCCCATTGTAGTTCTGGACTTATGACCCTTGAAATTTTGAGAAAACATATTTTCTGTGTTTACCGTTCAATAACTTTAGTTTCGAATGACCATTCTTTTCATATATGTACACAACGATACAAATGATAAAATACAGGTCAAGTTCAATATTGCGTTTGTCATTCTAGAATTATGGTCCTTTGGTCCTTAAAAATTTGAAAAACGGCACCTTGTTCTTCTTTTTCCTCTTCTTCCAAGTGATGAGTAAACTCTTCAAACATTATTATGCTCCGTGGTTTCCTTTCAATAACCTTTGTTTTGAAGGGCCGATTACATCGAAATTTTCACACAATTTTACAAATGATAAAATAGAACTCAGGCTTGATTTTAACTGATTTCGCTTTTACTATTTTCTGTCCCTTGACATCTTGAAAAATGGTAGTTTCTGTGGTTTCCATTCAATAACCCGTTTCAAATGACCTATTTTATTTGCACAATGTTGCAAATGATAAAATGCAGATCACAGTTTATTTTACTATCCTCATTCTGGAATAATTACCCACGAAACTGTGAAAAATGGTACGTTCCATTCAATAATTTTAATTTTATTTGACTGATTTTTTACAAATGAATACACAACAATACAAATAGGTTAACTTTGATTTAGAAAGATGTGCTTTTGTCATTCTGGAGTTACAGCCATTGCAATTTTGAAAAATGTCAGTTTACAATAGACATAGGTTAAGTTTGATTTAGACAGATTTTGTATTCTGGACTGAGAGCCTGACGATTTGCCATTGCTGGTTACCACATGTATTTTTGGTAATTCTACATTTTATGAACCTGTTACCACCGTACATACTGGTTCCTGGTTTGGTAGAGAGCAAGGGAAGAGTTGTGAATTTGGTTACGGATTTCTAAAATAATGAGACACAACTGAAGTTTAATAACTGGTGTTTGTTTGATGAAATTGTATCAACAAATAAAAATTTGAAATATGTATGGGATCCAACTAATTTGCATACACTTCTGCATAGGTTGACACGATAATGACCGAGTAATGTCCGTTTCATGGCAATCGGAACCCTTCATCAGGGCTCAATTTTACCAACTAAAATGGTCGCCATGGTGACCAAATATTGCGATTAGCAACCTAAAATATCAAACAGTCGCCAGGTTGGCTAACATGTCCTTCAATGTTGGCGACCATTCAAAAACAGAAATATGTTCTGTATCCGATGTGGATTTACTATTTGCCAAATAAAGGGTTATTTTTGTGCTTGAAAATATTGAAATTTTTAATGTATCCTCAAGCGTCTGCTAGACTTTGATTTGAAAAAAAAAGGTGTAATGTGCAAATATATATTTGCAGTACCTTACCTCCTGTCACCATATTTTCCAGATAAAAGACAAATTACAAATGATGAGGAGAATTAACAGTCAGAAAAGAATAAGAGAGATCTAGGATGGACTCTAAATCTGATGAAATCATTATCCATGAAACTGAAACTGCTGCTGATAAATCTGAAAATTGATGTCACAGCAAAAAGTGTAGTTGATTCTTAATATGTCGTCAGATGGAGAAACATTCCTAGAGATCTCACTTTTCGAAATGTTCATTTTCTTAAATATTTCGTCATTTATTTTTTTCCAGGAAGTGTGATTGCATGAACTGTGGGACTGTACTACGCTGATAATGTGTTCAAAAAGGAAAGTTAAACATGTTTGTCTTTGTCCTAAAATTTTCATTCTCTTCAAAAATTATAAAGCATATAAATGACAATAAAAAAGACTTCTTGTCAAAATTTGCAAAGGAAAGAGATCACAAAAAAAGTTGTTTTGTAAATACAATAGTGATTTTATCTGCCATGTATAGCTATGATTCTCAGTTCTGATTAGTGCAATCAAATAACCTCAGCCCTGCAGTCTGGGTACCAGTATCAGCAAAGGTTAATTTTGAAGTGGATAACAAACTTTAGATACATGTAACTACAAAGGTATTTTGTATATTTTGAGCAACTTTGCTACTGAACACAGGTCACAACAGGAAGTTATGTTAAAGTCAAGGTACTTAGCTTTCTCTTGTGTTAGGAAGAAAAGCTGTGTGTTTACATTTAATTTCATGCATTTCTATATGATTATTCCTAGACGACCAAATATTTAACCATGGCAATTAAAATTATGATTTTTCACCAAATTTTTAAATGTGGTGGCCAGTTGGCCACTTGTTTTAAAAGCTACACGTACTTTTAGGCCTGTTCATCACCTTTTCTACTACCAATTACAATCTAAACACAGATCAATTCCGAATTTAGATCACAATTGGAATTGGCAAATGGTCTATTCTAAACAAAGAATTGCTAATAAAGATAAGTGATTGATAAATTTATTGTAATTTAATGCACATGACAGACTGGTTAACACTACAAATACACAGCAAAAGGGAGACAACTCTGAAAACAGACCTCTATTTAACAATTTCTGAACATTCAAACTGGCACACCTGGTTGCTGAAAAACTATGAGGCCCGTCAAGCGAAAACAGCCCTTATGTCTATAGAGAACTTTTTTGAGGAAAGCAGTTTGAAAATTGGTTAGTTATTTTCAGTCAGAGCCGCCTTTCAAATTATCACCCAAACGACATCTTTTGAAATACACTGCTGACAAATACATCATTGGATTCAGAATTTTCTGGAGAATATTTTCGTGAGTAAGTTCTGATCCTTCTCTCAGAATATGAGAGCAAAAAATATTAAAAGTAAACACGACAGAAGCACATTAAATACCCTAATGCTAAGACTGGATTGCTTCGTCCATCAAAAAGCTTTCACGTGAAATTAATACATCGCATACATCGGATATCATACAAAATTGACTTTGAGGTGAAAGACACTTTATAATGGAAACACTGCGTAAGGCAATGTGCTAAATTGATAAAATTACGTAGTAAGAAAATGAAAGGTACTTCCATACAGCTGGAATCGGTTTATTTTTACAGTTTTGAAATTGAAATTTAAGTTAAGTTATTTAATATTATAAAGTTCAGTGGTCCTGACCAAGCCTCGAACTTGGATCGCCAGATTGTGAGGCGAAGACGCTTCCACTAGACTACGTCAGCATCAGTAACAGTAGGTAAAATTTAAGGTATTTCAACATCAGTTTACCGGTGTTAGCTTAAATACAGAAATGTCACGATTATTGTTCATCTATTAACATTGTCTTCATAAATTAGGAAAGATCAGAATTGGCGGCTTTAGGTAGACATATGTAATATCATTTATAACGAGGAAAAAAATAATAAAATAAAATAAGTTGATAAAAAAAAAGAAAAAAAAATATACAGGAGCAATTCTAAACAACCTAACAATACGAAGGGAGAAAAAGTCAAATCTTGCAACTATATGGGAAAAATGTATTCCAGCACGTTTTTGAGATGTTTAACTATGAATTCAAACAGAATTTTGAATTTCGCCCTCGACCGCCATAAGGACCCTTTTCGCTTGACGGGCGTCATATATATATATATATATGAATTCCACACTTACTAAGTATTTTGTAAAGTGATACCTGGTCTGGTTTGTCCTCAGATGGATTTTTTTACTACTTGTTTCGTCATTTTATTTTTTGTTCTCACAAATAGTTGGTTTTCGTTTACATTCACATTTTCATTATTAGCACTTCTGAAACCATTTTAGTTACAAAAATGCGCATCTAGTGGATCAAATATCAAAGTCTGTATTATTTATATTAACATAAAAGACACAAGAGTGGTGCTACATGTGAAGCAGGACCTGCTTACCCTTACACAGTAGATTATTGCAGCTTTGTCACACGATGTTTATTTTCAGGTGTCATTCATTCATATAAAGTCAGTGTGATAGCATATTTTATGTATTTTTCAGAAAAATGGTATTCAAAAATAAATATATACACCTTCTTTACTGAAACAACCAAGATAAAGAACGATAATGAACGCACTATTACTAGACTTTTCTGGTTTTACCTGGTACTTAATTGAATTTTGTCTCATGTACATCCATATCCTTCCATTTAGAACTGGAAAATAGTTAGGTTCAGCCTCCTCGCTATATACAGCACTGTCAGTATCAAGAAAATTCAGAATCGATCAATTTGGTGTCTTGCGGATCCGTCATGCTACCTCATGAACCAATCAATAAGTTGGTATTCGAGTAAGAAAAATCCATGGTGTTTTCTGTTTCAGGCAAAGGTACTATCACACTATGTAAACGGTGTCCTCTTTGAAATGTGCCTTCGCGTTGCGGTATACTGTGACTTCCCTTTTTTGAACATCAGGTGGCAGGAGGACTTTAGAAAGTCTTCATTTTCAAAGTTTATTGATCACAATCTGTTGTAGAATATTTTTACGATACGAAAGGTTTATTTTTTTTCAATAAAAGTCCGTTATATTAAATAATAATTGATCATATGGTATGGAATTTAAACACCACGACAGGACATTTAACAGTTTTGTACCAAAAAACTTCATGGAAGTGCATTTTAAAGCAAACTCATGAATTAAAATCTCTTTTAAAATCATTTATCTTTTTTTTCAATGACCTACAGTCCCTGGTATTGTTGTCCTACGTAGGAAGAAGCGAATATATTCGACTACTATAGCAGCATAGTGTACTGTGACTTCTTGTTCACTATTTAATATGTATACTGTGACTTCGTGTTTTTGATACTGTGACTTCGTGTTTTAGACCAAAAAAATGATCATATTTTGGAGTTGCGCAAAATTCTTTTCCAAGTATCAATATATATCCTTAGTAGATCGCCTTTTTCCCTCTTTAACCCAATGTTTTACATGTATAAGGCCAATTTATATAGAAGAACCAGAGACTTCAATTAGCCGGTAATCGCTTACTTGGCCCAGTGATGCCTAGAATAATGCTGTAATTATACATGTAGGTCCGCATGAAGTGATGCAGGATCTTTAATAACGGTTACCACATTGTTTAATTAAAACAAAATATGACACATCTTGACAGCACATTTTAAGTCTTATGATATATCACAAGTCTATGTTTGTATTATACAGTATTTATACTGCAGTTTCTATGGGGTCAGCCGAATAAACTATGTCGAAATACATATAAGCTATATTATGCTAGTAGCATACTGTAGTCTCCTGGTACCCTGCTTCTATGTAGAGCGGACGGCCATAGACATATTACTGTTGAACGCCCACCGCGAAGAGGACACCCAGCACAAACTTCAGCCTAATGAAATATGGCTTATTTCTGCATTTTTCTTGTGTAAATTTTACAAAATATTTAGCTATTTCCATCACTTGGCGTCCGTCGTCGTCGTCAGTCGTCCGTTCATTGGCGTTAGCTTTTCGCATTTTAAGCTTTTTCTCTGAATCACTGGACAGATTGAAAGCACCTTGGCATGAATGTTCCTTGAATGGACCTCTACTAAGTTTATGTTTTCCGTGTAGATCGGAAATTCAACATGGCCGCCAGGGCCAATAATGTGTTCTGATTGGCTGCAATTTCAAAGACCTTGTCAGAAACAATATGGCCAATGGAATTATAACTATGTGGGAATGTTTTTTGCTTGGTCTTCTACAAAGTTTATGGTTTTTTTTTGCCGATCCGAAATCCAAGATGGTCGCCACCGCAGGACATAGTTTAACATTGGACCCTATGGGAAATACCTTCAAAGATCTTCTTCTTAGAAACCAGAATGTCAGTGAAAATGATCCTTTGCAAAAATGTTCCTTGAATGGTCCTCTACAAAGTTTATGTTTTTTGGTGCTGATCCAAAATCCAAGGTGGCCCCCATCGCAGGACATAGTTTAACATTGGGCCCTATGGGACATATCTATAAAGAATGACAGAGTCAATGAAAATGGTCCTTTGCAGAAATGTTTCTTCTGTGGTCCTCTACAAAGTTTATGGTTTTTTGCCAATCTGAAATCCAAGATGGCCGCCACCGCAGGACATAGTTTAAAATTGGACTCTATAGGAAATACGTACAATGTACAGCTGGCATGATTGAGCATGTCATCATTCGTATAGAAATATTAATTTTAGCTTTATTTTGCATTTGTGCTTTTGCTTCAGTAATAGCAACCGAATGGATCCATTTCATTTTGGACTCTAGCTACAACGAAACGAAAAGTAATTATAAGAATTTCGCATAAGTTGAACATGAAGTTACAGTACACTCGTTAATGTTTTGTACAAGAAGTAACAGTACACGTCATTATAAAGGACAAGACGTCACAGTACACTTCACTGCCTTACTAGTCGAATATATTCGCTTCTTCCTACTTTGTACAACAATACCAGGGATTGTGGATTAATGAAGACGAAAGATAAATGATTTTAAAACAGAATTTAATTCGTAAGTTTGCATTAAAATGCACTTTCATGACCTTTTCTGCACAAAACTGTTAAATGTCTTGCCGTGGTGTGGAACTTTCATACTAAATGATCAATTATTATTTAATGCAACCGACTTTTATTGAAAAAATAAACCTTTTGTATAGTAAAAATATTCTACAACAAATTGTGTATCAATGAAATGTGATAATATGGTTTAGAAATGAACATAACTATCAAACTGGAAGTTCTCCTGCCACCTGATGTTCAAAAAAGGAAGTCACAGTACACCGCAACACAAAGTCACATTTCATAGAGGACACCGTTTACATAGTGTGACTATGGTAAAATTTGTTTTTCATTAAAACATCAACTAGTTTTTCTTTTAACGCTACGCTATCAAATGACACAAAATATAAAGACTTATAACTGAAGGGAAAATAAATCTTTTGAGAAAGTAAAACAAGCTTGCAGCTTTTGTCAGTATTATACATCGAAGAATTGTTTTAAGTCATCTGTTTAAATAAAAGCCAGACAAAATATAAAAGTATACTTTAATAAAATAACGACAACAGTATCACGATATTAAGCAGGCTGCACTTTTTGCACTCTTTGATTTCATTGGTTTGTTATTACCATTTGTATCCACATTTTTGATTTGTTGTTGTGTGTCATTGATTTTACTTGATTTTGATTTAAAAACCGGAAGTGAGTTCAAACTGTCATCTGGTTCCGGTAACATTGCACTTCCTTTTCCGATCAGGAGATATGTATTCATTGTGCCTTTGCCTTTCACCTCAATCTGACCTCTGTCCCGTAAGTGGTATTCATCCTTTACGTCGTTTGTCAAAAGCCTGTATTTTTAAGAAGGAAAAAGAAATCAGAAGAAATTATGGTGGACATTATGTGTGTATCAGTTTCAATTAGTAAATAGTATTCTTATCTCCCCACTTGTATACTAAAATTGATTAAATGTTTTGTGACAAACGCCTCCTCACCCCAAAGATACTCCTCTATTTTCTGGCTTCAAACACATACATTAAACGTCAAAGCAAGTGCATTTTCCATGGCAGAGATTTACAGGCTACAGTATCTCTTGTTGTAATGCCAAATCGTGTACAAAATAACAATGCTATTTGTTGTCTAAGACTAAAATTAAAGAGCTACCAAAGTCTGCTTACATCGTGATTTTACTTTTAAATTCAGGAACATGATTAAAAGACGAATAATAATATTATAACACATTCTCTTCTGTTATAGCAAGACCTTTAGGATGATGTCTTTTAGGGTTTCATAAATGCAATTTTCTAGGATTAAAAATTAGATAAAACTAGTGTCAATAGTCTTTTTACTAAAAGCTTATCTTTGAAATTTTACATCCGACTATGCTTTTCAAAAGAATAAATGACACTGCAACCTTTGAGATTAAACAATCTGTTGAATATAGATCTACATCCAGCTATGCAACTATCTACTTAAAACAGCAGTCCATAGCACTAAAACCCGCAGATGATGAATCGTAATTCATTTATGACCTCAAAATACAATATGCAATAATATTTTCTGCCGAGTAGGTTTCTTTCCATTAATACACCAAAGAATGGTGAAACAGTTTTTGTCTTTGCAACTTAATGAAATTCTCTGAACACTTTCCTTCTTTCAAAATCAAAGATCTATGTGTACTGCTAAAAGCTTAAATATGCCCTGAAATGTTTGATCATCTGAACTTATTTGAAAAAATCAGTTTTATTTATATATTTATTTATTTACATTTTTGAAATTATATATATATATTTGTCTGGCTAAGGTTTGAAATGTAATTGTTCTAATTTTGGACGATGGCTGATAGACTACTGTTCGATATTTGCCGACAATCTAGTAACACATTTCAATCCTGTATTTTGACGGCCCACAGATGCAGCTTACATTTTTACGATTTTGACATGTATCCAATAATTTGAATCTAAGTTAAGATTACCTCTAAGCCAAGCATTTTGACGTCCTACTAATCTTCTAAGGATGCATTTTTAATTCTTATCTTGATCAGGATCGTATTTTGAACATGACCATGATAAAAAAATATTTTGTCAAAACATGATCCTGAACATGTTCATATTCAAACCATGTTCACGTTTATGATCAAAATAAACAATGTCAAACGCTATGCACAATAAACTTTCCTGCACATGCAAGTGTAAAATTCATCATTATTTTTGAATGCACTATTATAAAAATGTATGAAAATGGGATGTTTTAGTCTTTGAAAACATTTCCGCTCAATATCAATCCACGGATGATTTGGCCACCATATTTGATAATAAACTATCAAGGTTTGATCTTTGATCGTTTTACGTCATGATCAATTTTATAATCAGTCCTTAAAAAACAAACTATCATGAACCTGATCAATGATCATGATCATGATCAGAATTTAAAAATGCACCCTAAGTAACTTCCTGTCAAATGATGTGACGTCATTAATAGTCTTTTGACGTTGCTATATCAACTGCTATACAGGTGAGCTGGTATAGAGCATATGAAAACTGAAGAAATACAGATACAATGCTGTGGCCATCGTTAAATTTCTATAAAAAATATAACACGCATGGCAGAAACTATTTGTTTATTGAAAAATTATAGCAAAAGACATAATGAGCGATATTTCTCATTTTAATAACATTACATACAAATGTACCAGTTAAAGCCTATTACAGTACGGTTTATCCAAATGTATTTCTTGCTTGAGAAATACAGTGGCCATTCCTTTCCATGGATTTACTTGGTTTATAACCAATTTGGTAAATTCTCTTTAAGAAGCTTGATTTTCGGTGAAGCAGAAAAACGGTATCTTTTCTAGCATTTTCGTGACAGTTTATTTGTCTGTTGATTCTGTTCCTAATCCTAGATATTATCTTGTAGGCGTTTTATTGAACAAATAGCTACACTTAATTTCATCTTGGAAAAGTCTCTGAAAATATTAGCGTACGTTATACAACTGCTGATATAAAGATTGATATAGATTTAATTGTTGTATAGTGCGGACTGCAATCACATAAATTAATTGTGTTGTATATTTTCCGATTGAGATAATATAAATTTCTGCAACTGTATAAATACATTGGATATGTTTTGATGGAATGTTTCAAACAGACCATTAGCAAACGTTGATACTGAAGTATCTAGTTGAAAAATAATCACACGTCCTTCAGTATATCATAATCATGTAAAAATATATAAAAGTACTAGAGTACTATTTACCTTAGGTCTAGCCTACGATTGTTTGATTTAATTTTATTTTTCCATTTAAACTGTTCTGTATTTTAGACTATAGTACTTGTTTATATGGTTTTTTGGGGTTTTTTTTTCTGTTTTGTTTTGTTTTTGTTTTAGTACATGTATAGGTCTTTTTGGTTAAGGATCATTATGTGCAGTGTATGTTTCTTTTCAAGGTTTCACCGTTGGTTCTCTGAAAATGTAGGGGGAAGTTTGAAATAATGTAAACTAGTTTAATCTTGCCACATTTTTTGTTCCTGTCCGAAGCCAGGGCTTAGTTGTTCGGCGATTGTCTTTACCTTTTTTGTTCTTTAATTACGAGTTGGATAGACGGGTAGAGTAGACAGTAGCGTTATGTCTGTGGTTTTTAGCCGGACTGCCGACATTCCCTGTTTATCTTTCACTTTATATGTTAAAGGTGATAGAAGAACCCCATACGATGTTGAAATTACAGCCCATACGTAACATAAAAACAGCAGTGTAGACATAAGAGAAAAATCATAAGGAAAATAGTCAGCAACTTAACTAGAGTATTGCTCGTGTGCAAGTTTAAGGCCATCTCGAACTTGACGTAAGATAGGAGTTTAACACAGCTTTTGCCTAATGATGACTTTGATGTAGAAAAGCAGTCAAGCGCTGTTTGCTTACTTTTTGCTTCAATTGGGGTTTTTATAGTTTTGATCAGTTTAATTCTAATGTCACTGTGACGTCACAAACATTTCGCTATTTCACAAATTTAGCAAAATTGCCAAATTACACTCATTTGCAGGAGACATCGTAATTCTTCAAATCAGATATTAACACTAACCTAGATCATCAACATAGTATGGAGAAGTTACGTATAATAACGGTACAGTTTCATGCAGAATAAGTTATTTATTGGCATTGATTCTCTAATCAATTTTGTGAAAAACATCTTAAATAAATATGTTGATTCGATGCAATTATAAGAATATAAGAAAACTCATAAATAATAATAATAATAAG
>JAOXYI010146745.1:0-11613 GCA_028566495.1 Lithophaga antillarum | reverse complement strand
AAAAAAAAAAAAAAAAAAAAAAAAAAACCCGACCACCCCCCCCATAAAACCCCCCAGCAATTCTAGCATACCAAAATAAATAATACAGAAAACGATCAATATTTAACAAGTGAGAAAGGGGAAAATAGAAAAAATGACAAATAAACAATGACAAAACCCTTCAGAACACATAACAATAAGAAAGTGAAAATACAAAGCTTGCAAAGTCAAGTATTAAAATTTTCTACCGACGAAACATTTTGAAAATTCCGCCACTTGTACTATGAAACGAGCACACCAGTTATCAAACGCACCGAACTCGTTAAACACTAAATATTTACATAATTTTCTATTTCAATTCATTAAAACTGTTCAGAAATTTCAAACAAAAACAAATCGGAAAAGATCAGCAAATTTATCAGATTATTCTAATTTTCGGTGTGCAAGTAACCCTGTACAGGTAATTGTATAGTTTAATGAACAATTACCGAATACGACTGAAGATTCCGGAACATTAAATCAACCTTTTTAAACAAATATGTTATTTATGGAAATTTTGAAAAAAAAATCAATTTGTCTTATTCAATGAAAAATGTTTTGCTTGATATTAAATTTCCACTGTAAACAGTTCAATTTAAACAGTAATATGCGAAAGTAGTCTCTTTTTCTTTCGTGCGAAAATTGATAAATTGAGATTCATAGCAATAAACAAACAAATCGGCAATAAGCGGAGCACAGTTTCTGCCCATAGGAATTCCTATAACTTGTCGATAGACGTTATCGCCGATACGAATATAAATGTTGTCCAGCAAAAACTTAATAGCTTTAATCATATCCTTGCAAGTCCACATAGTATTTTTCGTATCTTTCGCCATTGAAAAAAGATTTTTAGCGACTACAACAAATATAATCACAACCAGATTTGGGAAAAGACCATTTAATCAAATATGAAAAGTTCTGTTTAACAAGTCTGTGCGGTAAGGTTGTATACAGAGCAGAGAAGTCGTAACTATCAATAGACTTAAACTGGCAATTTAGGGAACGTGCTTTGTCTAATACTTCTAAAGAATTTTTACACTCCAAAATTAGCTATTCGACTATTTTCCTAAACGTTATTACAAACTTTAACTACTAATTCTTTTATGGCCGTGAGGGCACTGTTTAGGAGAATGGAAATATTAGTCGTAGAACTTTTGCTGGAGGCAGCTATGAAACGGGTTTTAAATGGCTTTTTATGTAGTTTAGGGAGCAAGTACATAGTAGGAAGCTGAAGATTTTCAGATGTAGCCTTTAATTGTTTGGTTGAAATTAAATGCTGGTCTACAATTTGTTTTTTCTGTGGAGGACATAACCTTGAATTTAACACATCGATATAATATTTTCGTCACACCACAACGACATTGCTGGCTCTGCCTTATCAGCCGGTACAAAAACAAGCAACTTACTTAAATCTTTTAGTTTATTTCTGATTCTTGAAACAGAGGTAATACAGTTTTAGGCTCAAAATGATTCTTCAAAGTGTTTAATGCGAATGTCGACAATTTCCATACATTTGTAAAAAAGGCATTCAAGGACTTTTTATTGCCACTTTCTCTTTTACACCATTTTATGCAATACGTCGAAAGAACGTCATTGATAATTTTGCGACAGCTATCCCAGTTAATCTTAGAAGGAGGACGATATTTAGGTCCTTTTTTGAAGAAAACATTTGATCTCTCGGTCTTGCACGATGTCAAGGTCGCCTGCAATAATATGACCACATACAACTATTTAAAATTGGAATCGACACGGTTTCAGGAGGTAGGACAATTACTCTCAATGTCGAAGTCGGATGTCACTGAATTATAATTGAAAATAAAATTTGTGCTACGTTTTTTTTTATAAGTGTATGACAGGATGAGTGGTTCGGTATTATCAAAGTACGGAGACACAAGTTTTTGAACGTCCGGATTCCAAAATAAGCCAGATAAATTGATATGATCAATGCCACTATTTATGAATTTTATTTTCAAAAAATATTTGTTGTGATCTTCTAGTTTGGGGATTCTTTGGAATAACTTATGGTAGAAAAAGACTTCAATAATTCTGGCTCCCTCATAAAGTGCACTGATATAAGAGATGGTATCACATTCAGTAAAAATTGAGTATAACTTAGGGATAGGAATGGAACAAAGTTTACATAGTAAATAGTGCCTGCCATTATTTTTGAACATATATAGCAGGTCTCAGACGTACGGTGTTTAGCACGTCTAATTCATTTAATACGTATACCGTGAGATCTATATCCACGCAATTTCTTTTTAGAACAATATGCATAATATCAATAGCTGAAGTTTTAGATATAATTCCTTGTCCCATAGTATTATCATTAAGATCGAGGGGGATAAGCAGTTTGTAATTTTTTAATCAAAGCGAGTTCGCATTTCTTGCGTTATCTAACAAATTCTGTCTTGGACCGGCTTGGTGTTTTTTCAGCAACTTCCAATGGTTGGACTTTCAAGTATTTTATGTGATGATTATGTTTAGAAAGGTATATTATACTTCTAAATTTCTTATGTCTTTGGAAACAATAGAGATATTCTTGAATTCGCTTCTGTTTCCCCCACGTATTGAACCCACAATGGTCAATTCATAACAATTAAATCATTATTATCTCGTCAGTCCATTCATCGACTGTGGATTATTTTTCTTCTAAATCCACTCATCTTGAAGTATTCATCCTGCGATTTTCTTTCAAAGTTGAAACGGTTTTATATTTTGAATGTGGAACCTACCAAAAACATTCTTCTCATATTTTTTCCTGTTTCTTTTCCATCGGAAAGATTCAGACTACTGCCTTTCTTATAGCTTGACATAGTGCATTTACTGTCCATCTCACTCTAACCACTAAGTCACAGATTTCACGTGGCTGACTGTCAATAACTGTACTTTTTGCATACAAATAACCAAAATATAATGTCTCTTGTATATATATTGGTAAAATGATTTTTTAGCTTTATTTGTGTGTAGCCATAATTAACAGTAAAATAAGTAAGTGTTCACACATCATCGGGCAGTTGGTGTTAAATCGACCAATTAATATGAAGTAATTCGTAGCTGCGTGGTTACCTGTACCTTGTATACACAGGTTTGTGAGAGCGACCTTTTTTGTCTATGGTTCGATCCTAGCTATGCGCCTTAAAGTTGTTCATGTAAAATCGTTTTTATTTTGTCATAATATAGTATTAAGCAGTTGGCTATATCAAAATAGTAATAAAGTTTACCTTAGAATTACCATTTACTGATGAAAAATCACAGTCTGGACATAACAAGACAGTATCAGGATAAACAAAACAGCGAAACGAAACAAACAGAATTGAAGACCAGACAACACAAACCCGAGAGTGACAACAGGTGTATCAGTAGAGTTGTTGAAACTGTTCAACTATAGATTCAAAGTTCGGGTTGCGATAAGACCTTTATTTGGCTCCCTGTTCTCGCTGGAAAATAAAATTTTACCATGGTAGTTATTGTGTATTATGTAGCTATAAAAGGACAATGACTTTTCAAATTATACGTCAATTCTCTGCCCCAGAGGTTAAATGTAGGGTACCTTAAGGTAAATTTTACATTTCCCTATGTATGTATACATTATCTGACAATCAACTTTTACGCGCATGCATTACCAACAAAATATCTATATTGGATATGAGAAGTGTTAAATGCTATGAAGATTATTTGGCTATGCGTACACATTCTGAAACATGCTTCAATTCGCACTTAAAGGTAGATAATACAAAATTTAACATTTTTTAAATATCTAAGCATGACGGGCATGTTGTACAAGCAAGATCTTCACAGAATTTAATGCTTATTTCATATGCGTTTTCTATTACATATTTTGCTGGTATTCCATGTGCATCATATTTACTTAGTATTCACATAGGCAGCGACATTTTTTCCAAAGGCGTATTGTTAAATATTAAATAGCGTACCAATCGTCATCAATCTCTGGAGCAGGGAAGTGGCATGCAAACTGAGAAGTAGTAATAATTCTATAAAGTACAAACATATAGATATAAAACAACATAAATTTATTGGAAATGTGAAATTTTATTTTCAGCAAAACCGAGGGCCAATTAAAGGCCTTATCGCGACCCGCTCTTTGTGAATAAAGAAGACGACACAACAATGGTTTAAGTAAAAAAATACAGTGGATAAGTTGCAAAGAATCTGCTTATCTCGGACTAGCCGATTCTGAGAATCCGCACTTACCTATTGTATCTCTTATACATAAAGCATCATATAATATTAGTATCATTTTGTAAAAAAGAAATTAGAAATCGAAACATTAATGAGATACACTCCTTGCTTATCTGTTGGACGAGGCTGTCAACTTGTCAGACATGTTAGAAGTGTATTTATTACTCATTCCTTCTTGTTTCAGTGATCTGTTGAATGTCTAAATTGATCTGATGATCTTTACGTTTTGACCAACGTTCGACTTATTACAGAATTTTACCAAATAATAGTTCCTGATTGAATGTAGGTTTCATTTAACGTGGTACAAAGCACTGATTCACACACACGCATACGTTTGGGGCAGTTTCAATTGTTACATATGTTGGAAAATTATTGCTGGAGCTAGATTACAGGTGCTTTTAATACCGACAAATTACAGTAAATGTAACATTTCAAGGATAGTTTGCAAAAGCTGACAGACAATTTAGACTTGGAAAAAAATTTCCGACATATCTTTAATATTTCACTCTTTAACTTTATATCCACCGCATTAACAATATACTGTATATAAAGTATTTTTATTGATAAAAAGTGCGTAGTCATTTCTTTTTTATTTGTACCTAATTTAATAACAACAATGAAGACAAGACAAGCTTTAAACTACATACGGAATCTACAAAAAATCATTTGTATGGAATCCGAATTATCCACTAAAAAGATTGATTATAGGACCAATAAAGACTAGTAATCTAACCAATTGAGACATAATCAGCATAGCCACAGATTGGAAAGAAAGTACTTTCCCGAATTTTAAATGCAAATAGTTGGCATACTTGACGGTTGATTACAACCTGTGGCGCCCCGCAAGACTGGAGAGTTTATTTGTGACTTAATTTTATCTGTTTTGACGATTAATGCAACTTATAAAACAATTTAATACCTCACTAAAAGTTAAACTATTATAAAGCGATTTGATACTCGTCGTAAATGAATAAGTGATAATTTAGTCAACAGCGGGATTTACAACGTTAGATAGGGAGAAACATTGGCTCCATCCTTCTACCTTTAACGACTTTTATTGATGCTTATTGTATCTTCTTATTTGCTGACACGTTCAAGAATAAACTACAAATAAACATATATTGTCAAACGCTATCACGATACGTTGATCATTGTTAAAGAGATGCTTAACTGGAGAGTCTTGGCTCTCCAATTAACCCTGGACTATATTTGTCGTCGATAATGGCATATAAATCTCCCCGCGGTATCTTTATGGTCTTTTCAACAAGCATTATATAGATATTAATGCCTCGTCATTGTTTTTCAAGTCGTTCATAAAATTTTATTCAATAGCCTCTTCAAAATTGACACTTCTACGTTTTGTTTCATCTAAATTTTATTAAAATACCCTTCGAATTTTAGAGTCAAATTGTCGAACATTAAATTTCTTTCCCCATTAAAGTATGTTAAGGACGTCATTTTAACATGGATACCCTTATCATAATCATGTATTGATTAAGTCTTTAGCAAAACCACACCACAGTTTCTGTATCTTGCAGTTGTAATGTTGCGTACCTTGTAGGGATTGTTCCTTTGATTGCCGTACAAAAAATTAGTTCAGCAATTCTCCAAAATCTCCCTTTTCTGTTAACGCTTTTCTCCATTAGCAGCACAACATCAATCAATCAGAAGATCTATCAATCATTCAAATGACCTTACCTTACTAGTAATTTCATATAGACATATATAACTGGAGTTACAACAGAAACTTTGGTGTTTATACTCATTAAGATTGCATATATTACATGAACCAAAATACCACCAAAGAGAGGAGGTTAAGAATTGAAGTATATGGGTAGTGAAAATCTAAACAGTGAAAAATGGTGAAATAAAGAGGTGAATTGGTGAAAATATTTACTGTTTAGTATTAAATTTAGAAACAAATTAATATTTTGACCAGTTACTATGTCAGGAAAGCAAAAGACAAAGGAAATAAAAAAAAAAAGACCTTTTGGCCCCCTTTTCACAAAACGGTAGCGGACAGAACCTCCGTTGTCGAATTTTACCTGTATTTTGTGTCAAGGAACATTGTGTTCAAATATTAAAAGAATCGGTCTTCGGGAACAAAAGTTAGAGCACGGAAACGAACCGTCTACAGACGACGACGATGACAGACCCATACCATAATACGTCCGCAAAAAATTGCGGCCGTATAAAAATGATGATGAAGAGAATGACTGGTTTAAGTATGTAATTAAAAATTTCAACGCTTATAAAGATTTTTACTCTCTTTTTCTTTTCTCAGAAATACAAGCCAACAGAATTCGGTGGAAAAAGCATTAAAAGAATTAGACAATACCATATCTTTTTAACAGCATTCTACAGGCCTAGTATGATATTTTTTAGCAAAATTATTTCACGTTTTAAACAGAAATCACTAGTTTATGACCTCCTTTTATGCTACTGTAGTTCTTCAAGATTTCCGTTAGGTATGTAATGCAATATATTTCTGTATAAAACAGGAAAAAACTTGTTAATTCTTCTTTTTTTAACAAACTGTAGGAAAAAAATCCTTAAAAGTTGTAATAACCAATCTAAAAAGTTTGTAAGCGTCATACAAATGTAAACAATGATTTATTCTTCGTTTTGTTAAATTACAAATAATCCTAAATTTATATAGTTTGTATGAATAGTCTATAGGCTATTCTTATAAACGTTTGTAAGAATAGCCAGTGCCTTTAATCTTCTCCTTCAAAATGTTTAGGCCAAATTAAATACGTCTGTTGTGAAAAAAGTAATTTCACAATACTTAAAGATATCCTTTTGTGTGAGTGAAGTATACATGTAGCTGTGCATTACATAATTTATTCATTCACGAAAAAAAAAAAAAAAACTCCAGAAGGTGACTGTACCTTGGTCCTATCTGGAGGAAGTGATCGACAGCTGTATAGACTATTCCGTCTTAACTATACGGTATGGAACTGCCCAAATTTTAAAGATAGTCTACATTTTGTCTATGTATATTTGCAGATATGCACGATGTTTTTCACATTTGAAATTTCACAACAAATGACCCATTTTGCATGTACTTTAGCTCAGCTGGAACGAGGTTATACACTACGCCCCATAACTGCATGGAATTTCACAAATCTGTGGAACATTGTTCAGTGTAAGATGTAGTTGTTCACCACATTGTTCAGTGTAAGATGTAGTTGTTCACCATATTCTTTTTCCATTATTTTAAACATTTTATCAAAAAAGCCATTTTCGTGTATATAAGTCAGATGGGCGGAGGGTCCCTATTTAATCATAATTCATTTTTGGCTGTCACAATCTTCAACGGTTTTTTTTTCAGTATGCAGTACGTGTAGTTTTACACTTTTTATTTTTACAATCTGGTATTTTGAATATTTATGGGGGGGGGGACAGAGGTACCAATTTATGAGCACAATGCAAATATTTTATTCGGCCATTTCTATTTTTGATGTAGTTAAAGTACATTCATTACCATTCTTAATGTACTTTTTTCGTACATGCCAACTGTAACACAAGACTAAATCAAAAATAAAAAGAAATCGAAAAAGAATACTTTTCTGATGTCATTAAACGGAACTATAAGAAGTTGAGTTTGTCTTTTCTCATTTAAATTAGTCTTATTAAGTTCACTGAAATTCAGCTTGAAAAATAAATGAAGTGGCAGAGAATATGTAAATAAGCACTGTAGTGGTGAATTATAAAATCCTTAATCAATGGTTTTAATATATCAAAGCCAAATTCAACACATAATTGATTTTGTTCAAAGTGAAAGAACTCGCAAAATCAACTAATTAATGCATACATTTACATCTAATTAAACGACATCCTTTGAAAATGTTTTGCTAAGTTCGGAAAATATTTAAATGGATTTTCTGCACGTCCTGTGTGAAATCAGACCAATGCAGGCGCATGCTGAGGGTGTATCTTCTCAGTTTTCAAAATGGGAAACGCTTCCTGTAAAGCTGTAGGAAAAAATGTGCCTGGTGATTCCTTTATGAAATATAGCAGAAATGTTACTGACCTATATGAAAATCTCAGTGAGATGACACTTGTTTAACTGATTTGATTTTCTGTGTGTGCCGGTGTGAAAATTAGAAAGTATTTTATGTAAGCGAAATTCCGATTTATTTTTAAAGCTTGATTCTTGTATTGAACTTTCAGGACATGCTGCTGCTGAACTTTCGACCATTTGATAACTTAAAATGATTCAGCAATTTCTGATTATTCCAAAATCATTCACAGACGTGCAAGCTTGAAATTACTTGTTTTGTAAATAGTTGGTTCAGTAGCATTTTTCTTTCTTATTCTGCAACTGGGTGGTTCCCGCGATCTTTATTTTTGTATTAATATTTCTCATGATTAGTTTTGCTGCAAATCTCGAAATATTCGAAATTACATTCTAGTTTTAGTTTGTTTTGATTCCAATCCTTATTATTCGTGATCTTTGCCCACCATACTCCGGCTTCGGATACTATTGCACTCTGCCTTCTTTCAACAATAACAAAACTAAACTAGTTATCGATAGTACTGATATGTCCAGTTTTTCATTGATTTTTTATTTCGAGCGAGCGGAGGATTTTTGTTTTCATAACCATTTATTTATATAAGCTACCGTTAAATTTTCAGAAATAAACAAAAGAGATTCGAAATTATAATCTGTCAAATCCTGTTAAATTCTGTCAATTTTCTTGATTTCAGGAATAGAAAAAAATGGATCAAGACAGCAGGAAACTGCAGGGAGGGTGGCAATGATAAACTAAGATTTGTTTATTTGAACTTACGTTGTCGTCCATTTTTTGACGTTTCAACTGGCCCATGTAAGACAGCACCTCGAGAACTTGTTTTCCATTTCCAAAAAATAACTATACTTGATAAAATTTCTAGACTCTTTTTTTATGTTATTATGTAAAGGACATAAAAGATTTAATATATTATGATACATGTCAAGTATACTCTTTTACCGGAACCGTGGAAATAGTCACTGCTCTAATATATTAATTGATTGAATGGGCTGTTTACACTTTCACCAATTTTTCAGTTATATCGTGGCGTCCAGTTTGTATTGGGGGAGGAAACCGGAGTACCAAGCGAGAACCCCCGACCTTCGGCAGGAAAACTGGCAATCCATGCCGATTAACGTTGGAGTCGAGCACACTTCTCCACGACTAAGCCTCGAAGTCACAACCCCAGTGCTGACATGCTGGTGATCAGTAGTAGATATGACTAACTACCTAAACCATTCGGCCAACTACATGTAAGTTACAAACAGTGTATTATCTTAGTTTTCTTGGCTGTCTCTCTAGCATCAGTAATGTGTCACACTTGTTAGATATTTGCAACACAGGGAATGTAAACTTAATTATCAAGACTATACATACGGCAAATGTTGTTGTACATACCACCTATTCGTACAATTACCTATAACATAATTATATTTTTCACATTCCAGGTTTGTTATTAGTATTTTTATGTCCCTTCGTTTTCAAGTTAATTACCAAAATTAAACACAGTGGTCATTGTGCGGAGAGTTTCACCATAACATCTGTCCACCTACTTCATATTGACAATGTATTGATTGGAAAATTACTGAGGGTCAATTAGGATTTTTTTTTAAATACACCGTTATGGGCCGATTAATTTTTTCCATATGCGATAGAAGTCAATTACTTTTTTTATATATAGTTAATGGAAATTTTGATTTTTTCTACAAATTTTGTGCGGGAAAATCAATTTTTGACACACGCAATATAAACTAGGGTATCTTGTTTACATATGCTATATCAGTGACCCCCCCTAACAGAGCCTCATTACTTTATTGGCGACGACTATTTCATTGTTGCAGTCTACTTTCTACAGTACTAGGACACCTTTTATCTATATTTGGAATAAAAGTGACAAGTTATTCCGATCAATATGAAAGTTGTGTATTTCGTGCGACATGTAAAGCGTTTGTAAGTAGCGTTTCTACGGAAACCATTTCGTGCCAGACTTGATTTTTCAGTTTGACTTAGTTTACTTGTTATATGGACTTGCTGTAATTCAGTATAACAACGTAGGTAATTCAAGATAACGACAAAGCCAACTTGTCTAAACAACTACATGTATGATAACGACTTATCTAAAGTGCTATCACGAATTAAAGTTAGGTAAATTGTAATAACAAGTTAAAAAACTTGCAGTAATATTTGAATTGCACATACATAAAGCTCATAGTTCAATTTAGAAATAATTTATGTCAACCTATGGTGTATTGGAAATTTTACCACGGGTACGCCATTGTGTCCGTTTAAATTTCACCGGAGCGAAATTTATTTAGAGTGTGCTCACATTTGCATTTTACAGGAATGTGCATTTTCTCATATATACGCTTAAATAATGGTTATTAAGATTCGTAATGCATATTCCATGCAACTTATTATTTCATTCAATTTTATATTTTCGGTTTACATGTTTATGTATGGTTGTTATGTACAGATTGATCGGATAAGACGATTATTTTTCTTCTGCCACAAATACAGTGATTTAAAAAGCGGAACTATTGTGAGAGACTTCTCTTTGTCCAACCTGGTTTGTCATTTTATTTGACCCGTTTTTTGTTCGTAAAGATAGGCATTTAGCGTGGTTCAAGCTCACGTATGAAAGGAGGGATATGATAAGGCCTCCTTTTTTACTCCCTTAAACTGTAGAACAGTCTACTCCAGATAAACCAGTTACCACCATTTAAAGCTTAGATTAGAAAATATAAATTACATTTTTATCTGTAAAGTAATTGTTTCAATTTTTGGCTTCACAAGTCAACCACGTTTTACCAAAAGTGCAAAAAATGCAAGAAAATGACGCTTTGTTGGATGGGTTTATTTAGAATTAAATATGAACCAAAGCGAGTACAACTAAATATTTCACCTTTTGTTCGTATTCAGTCATGTCAAAAAAAGCTGAAAGCAGCACAAATCTGGCAATTTTGACCAAAACCTGATGTCTTATGACATGTTTATCACATTACTGTGACGTCATAAACTACTAATTTGTAGAAAAGTTATTTAGGAACAAGTGTTTTAAACTAATTTGATCCTAACTTTGTAATAATTATATTACTTTGATTTCATGGGGTGAGGGGCCTGGGTGGTTAAGGCCGCTGTCTCATACCCACTAGCTTACATGTAATACCACTGTCGTCAGTTCGAGTCCTGCTCACCCCGCTTCATAGATCAAGGTTTCCAGACAACTACACAAGGTATCACCGGTTCATCTGAATAGCTGCCCGAGCTTTCTTCCCCCGCTAAGTCTTGTAGTCACGCTATACAGTACCGGCCTGTCGAAAGTTAAACGCCAGGCTGTCAAATAGCTAGCAACGCTCGACAGTCGAGTGATCAAAAA
>JAOXYI010146635.1:0-11614 GCA_028566495.1 Lithophaga antillarum | reverse complement strand
ATGGTAGATGCATGTAGATTAGATTGAAGTAAAGATTTTATTTAAAAAATTTATTGAAAACATGCTTGCTCGGTTAAAATTGTACATGAAAATATTTAGGATAATGACTCCTGTAAGTAAAGAAAAAGATGATTTAAAAAATTCTGTGCAGCTTACATTTGGAACAAATTATATCCCACTGAAGTTGCAATTATACCACAACCACTTACATCATGTTAAATTTTTAAAACGAAGGAAATAAATGCTTATTTTGCGTCTTAAACAATTAATATGAAATTTATTTTCGGGAGTATTATTTGTGGTTACGTCGGCTAAACGGCGGTAAATCAAGCATACACTTCATTTACGTAGTTTACTCTTGCTTCAAGTTGCAACATTCATAGAAATAAAAAGGCTATCACAAAAGTCTGTCATTCTTGATCAATAAGCAATATAAATTTTGTAAGAGTTGAAATATTTAATGTGTGGTGCATTCTTTGTATAGCATCGTAGCATTGTTTCGAGCTGTGAAATACCAAGTCACATCTTTTTCTATAACTACCAACATTCCTTCATCTCGAAATAATGTATTTAAATGGAACCGATGTGATTATGCTATCTACTACCTTGTTTTATATTAAAATTTCCCCCAAAAAAGAAAACGAAGCAAAACCAAAACAAATGGTTCTGTTCCAGCTTCTTTGGAAAAGTAATTTTTTGTACTATCAGGCAAGATAAGTCAGAACAATAAAAATAGAAGAACTGCTCCTACAGCGTATGTTATTACAAATGTATCACATACTCTGAAATTGCTCGAAATAATCTTATACCAGTACCGATATCATTTTTCAGAATAAACGTTTAATATATGCATGTATAGTACTTTTGTAAGAAATTATATCTATCAATTTATCTGATTCGAAATCGAGTATTGTGATGTTTGAAAATATGACCAGACAAGCACAAGAGTTACCCCTCTTCTTACACATCTTCAGTGTTTCTTCATCGATTATAAGTTTGTTTGTTTGATGATTATATGTAGAGCGTAGTGCAGCCGACTTTGTATACAATTTTGGAATTGGTTTTGATGTGGACAGACAAAACATAGTGATATAACAACTAGACTACAGTGCTCAGCAGCCTTATATATAAACTCCGGCCTCTAATTGTTAAGAAAACAAAACTTTTTAACAGTAAAAGAATTACTGTTATCGTAAAGATCAAGATTATTTTTTAAGATTAGTCCTTTCGTTTGATTAAAAACAGAAAATCTTTTACAACGTTTCAAAAGCATTCCCCCAAAACAAATCAAATAGCATTTTGGCCCTACAATAGCCACGTTAATTCACAACAATTTATATAGATTACTCTCTTTTTCTAACATATAACATGTGTACAAACGACAACTGTATGCAGCTCAGGCAGCTATAACAGTGATGTATTGTATGTCTGACACACCGAAAAGCATTCTTTCTTGGACGGTTCGGTTTCCAAGATTTGACGATAACGAACATTCTCATTAAACTTTTACTTACCAACATAAGTTGAATGGTACTGTTTTTGTTGTTGGAGACACTCCAACCTGAATGGTTCTCTTCCTTCGAACTCGAACATCATGTAGTCCATACGTGCTCATTTAGGAAATATCTGGAAGATAGAAAACGTTGGTATCAAACGACTGTTTATACTGAGAATATATAAAATTATTTAGATGAGAATATAACCATTTGCATATAACAAAACTTTTATACACTGTAGATATTTGTTACGAATTTTCTATATACGCTGGTTGCACTTCGGTTGTTGATTGGTGTATATGCTTGGCCACACTTACCTGTACAGATTATTAGTCTCTCACATATACTTAGATTAAACGATACAACTGACAAAGCACGATCTGGTTCATACTTGGATCTTTTCCTGAGTATTGACGCTTGGGTCTCTTACAGTCCAAGGTTTATGATAAAAGGGATGTTTTCAGTTTTCCCGTTCTTGGGTAGTAATATTCCTGCTGCGTCATTGTATCATATTTTATACGTTTTGCCAGAGACTGTTCTAGTTACAATGACTTTTTCGGACAGTGGTAAATTGTTAATAGAAAACTTCACACAGAGGGATATCAAAACACTGGACATGAATCGATCGTCGTAAATTTCACGGTTGCCATCACGAGTTTGTTGATCGATTTAAAATGTCGGTGTCTCAAATGGGTGTAGACATGTTTTCTTGTCATAGGTATAACCCATGAGCCCCTGATTTATAGATCTGACTAACTATTGGACGTGATTATTGGGATTGCACGACGGGTAATGCTAACATAGCAGGAGATGGTTACCCTGCCAACGAATTAATCTCAAACCCATTTTAGAAAGTTCGTGGAATCCCTTCTCTGCCTCGGATTTGTCTTTTCTTTGCTGGATTGTTCGTTTCAGAACACTGGTTATGAGCTCAATGATGATTTCTTGGCACGTACGAATGCTTTTTCATATTTGACTTGAACCGTATGCACTAGTTACTTACTAAAGCTTACATTCTGTCTCATAATGGTTTTAAGTCTTTATACAACAACAAAAACTTGTCATCATGATATAGAATACAAAAGTAATGGTAAGAGTTAAACCCATAACAGAGAGACAGAGCGAGAACATTCTCGGGATATATTTGGAGTTTGTCTTTTTATGTAACTTGACCTTTGTCTACACAATATCAATTTGACTCAAATATAAATAGACAGAATATTCAAGTGGGATCTAACATAACACTAAGAACAGAAAGTTGTCCATATCCTAGGTACAAGACAATAGAAGTTTAAGAATTTGAAGTTATATATAAAAATACATCTCTCTTACGTCTACTTCTTCAGAATAAATGATTCTCAAGATTAAAGAAGCCGGTCAAAAAGTCGAGATCTCAAAGTTTAAAATTTCATGTTTATTAAGCGACTGCTTTGGTCGAAAACTGTTTTCAAACCATTTTCATGATTTGGTTTCTTATGAAAATTTAAAATAGTGTTTATCAGAGTTTATGTATAGTATTCCACAAAAGCTAAAATAGTTTTCAAACAATCAATGAATAATGATAACAGTAATATATGAATAATACAATTAAGTTGAATTGACAGTTTAATCTAAAGAAAGTTAGCAAGTAAAAGTTTGTAATATGTGTATGAACGAGTCGAGAGAAAAACAAAAACTTTTTTGTGGAAAGAAAATGACGTCAAATCAAATAAATCGATGAATGTCATAAATATACACATGAACTGCGTTAAACGTTCAATATTAGCTTCATATGAATAATTAACATTTTGATATATCAGTATGTCAATAGAGATAAAATTATGCAAAATATTATGTGTATCTGTGCCCAAAGGGTGCGGAATTATTTACAGTTACATTCCTGTTAATAGCACTTCGAGTTATCTCGCTTTCACTGTATGTCCTGCTTTTAGTTGATATCTGACTGGTTACTTAAAAACCAAGTTGAATGCAAAAGTAATATATTCAACCCCGAGTCAGTCAAGTGTAACTACTTAGGTGCTTCACTAGAGCTCCCCTGATTACAATGTACTGGACAATTTCAATAGGTGATAATGAATACTCACACTTCAGTTTGGATAGAAGTATTATAGATATAAAAAGAGATTTGATTGATTGATTGTTGTTTAACGTACAGCGAGCAATATTTCAGCTATATTCAGGACGAGAACAAGTTAATCAATATTAATAATTAAACGGAGAATGGAATAGACCACTGGGCGGATAATTTTGACTGCCACTGGAAAAGGAGGATACAGTGGGTAGGGGCCACTTACAGACCACTCACGAAGGGCTTTGTTACAAGGATTCTTTATCATGCAGACAGCGAAGTATTCTCCCAACACGGGACCTCGGATTTTATGTCTCCATCCGATCCCGACAGGTGGAGAACCTGGGTCATATTTCTATGCTCCAGAAACCCGGAGGCGGGGCGGTGGAAAGGAGAGAAAAACAATAAATGTCAACATCCAACCAAATGACAAGAAAGTCGATAAAACAAGCATCGACTTCACCACAACAAATCAACACCCCCCCAAAATAGACATTAAAAAAAAAAAAAAAATAGACAAAAAACAACCAACCGATGAAAATCCAGACCCCTGGCTTGGAAAAGGCACACAAAATGTACTTGATTAAGCTGTTATCCAGGTTCAACGCAAACTTGTGTTTGTATGTATCAAAATTGAAGAGGACGGTTAACTTTGTATTTGGATATAGCCAAACTACTCTAGGAAAAGTGCATGCCAACAATTCCACAATTTCTGGAACTTCTGTAAATTTAGTTTTTTGAAGCAATCCTTTTTTCTGTTTTATACAAATTTTTACGTGCTTGTTCAGCACCATGTAGAGAAATAATTCTGTTAAGACATCCAAGTACACTATAATTACCCAAATACTGGTTTCCCTATAATACTGCTGGTACACAATATTCAAATATCAAACTTAAATTTAGATATCCTCTACCTTCTCATTTTATATGGTTCAAAAATAATGAAAACTCCAAATACAGAGCATAACTTTAAAGTAGAGCATGAATAACGGCTTCTGTTCAAAATCATTTTCTGTATGAAGTAAATGATAATAAACAAAACGAAGAAATGACAGTAAAGAGAGATTATATATCGTCGCCTTGATCAGTTACAAATTGTTTATCATGCTTTGAATGCATTTCCATCTGGCGATCCTTCTAAATGAAGATATTGGTATATATTAAAATGCATTTGAAGTATAGTTGATGGTCAGTTATACAATAGAAGTTGAAAAGGGACTAAATTGTCTCGAGGACAGCGTATGCTTTCACGGTTTCATTTTCGTCCTTCGACCGAATTGTCTTGTTATACCCGAAATAGACCGTATATTTTAAATTTTCCAAGCAGAATTGAAAATTCTCAAATCTCTTCTTTTGTCCTGAGGAAAATGGAAGCGATTAGAACAATCACAGAAATTTGAATATTTTTCGTCCTGAAAAAAAGGTGGCTTATGACATTTTAAGTGAACCTTAAATTTTTCAAATATCTACTTCCTCGCCCTAGAGTAAATATTCAGACTAGAGATTTGGACTGCGTTAAGTCAATTTAATATTATGTTAGAACCGGTCTTGACTGTATCAGTGATTCATTGTATTTGCCTTGGTAAGTTTAACAGCATCGTAAGTATGAAAATCCTGGCACTTTCTTTTAGTACCGAAATGTTAAATGTTAAATGCAGAACATTATGTTGTATCGAATAAACTGTTCAAGCCATATTGTTAAAATTTAGTCGGAAAATTTAATGTTAAACTCATTCTGGGACTGTAAGGTGTATCCCAAAGCCGGACCCTTCATTTTTTTAAAAAATAATTCAATGTCAAGCACATGTGACCTAATAAGCATGACGAAATAGTAGTTTTGACTATTCTGCGAGTTGCATATTGTATAATTTGTTATAATATAAACGTATGATACCAATTTCAGTGCGCACGACACGTGTTTCTGGAATAACCTTCATCAGGTACGCTGGAGACCAAAAATATTGAGAAGCCAAATACATAAACGTTTGGAAGCATCAAACCAAAATGGAATATACGTAAATAAATATTCTTTTCAGTTTTTAACTATGACGATCACCTCTAACTTAGAAGATTTTTTATCTTGTTTAATTTATATATGTATATATATTAAGCAGGTGCAATATCATTTTCATTAGAGGTGGTCGTGTTAATCAATTTTACCTCTTAAGTGTATTCCTCATACATTTTTTCCCATAAACGTAATGTTAAATTATTTTCGGGGTGGTTATTTCCATTTATAAAACAAAAATAATTACACTTTAAAATGTATGTTCTCACATATTTTTTAAACTACATATGTTAAGGTATCAAATGCACATGATTTTGATTAATTCTGTTGTGTTTGAAATTTTCTCTTATCTTGCAGGCCGATTCGGGGTCTCATCGCAACCTGACCTTTGCTTTTAATAATGATATGGTACAAACGATTTGAAAAATATATAATTTTTTTTTTTGAAAACATAATTAAATCTCCACAAGTATTGTGTGCCTAAGACTTATTTTGATTAATTACTTCACATGAAAAGTAAAAACGCAGACAGATTTTGTGTCTTCTTTATTTACAACTTTAATGATACAATTACTGTTCTTGTTAACTTAGCAAAGCATCTATATAAAATAATCCAATAAGAATAAAAAAACTATATCAAATTATTTCAAATTTGAAATGTAGCTTATTATATAACTTTGTTTCACAGCAGATTCTTTATCATGAATAAAAGATATACGTATAGAATTCTGATTAAAAAGCCAGTTTCATTTTATTCATTAAAATTTAGTTCTTCGCTTGGTGAAGCATACGTGGTATATTTCAAATTTGATATATGCTTCAAATTGCACTCAAAGAGATATATTGCAAAATTCATACATTTTTTAAATATTTAACCATGACGCGCATGTGGTACCAGCAAAATCTCATGGAATTTAATTCTTATTTCATATGCGTTTGCCAGTAACAATATTTTGCTGGTACGTCATCATAGTTAATTTTTACATAGTATTCACATAGATACCGACATTTTTCCACGGACGTAACGATAAAGGTACAAATTATCATCAGTCTCTGGAACAGAGAAGTGTCATGCAATATGAGAAGTAGTAATAATTCTATAAAGTACAAACAGAAGAACACAGTTTTGTTAGAATTGTGAAATTTTATTCAGGTCTATGCCATCTTCACCATTACCACATCCATACATAAACATTTTGATGACTTTCCTCCAATTTCATCAGCTCCTGTAGATCCGAAAACTAGATTGGGTATCATCGAAGGTATCAAAGACTAGCCCGAAAACCGGCACAAAAACTTAGACCAAAGACAACAGCAACAAAAACTAAACCATGGTACAACAGAACATGAACTTTTACAAAAAATCATATACTATTGTTTTATTTTGTTTCAAATATTTTCATTATCATCACTTATTCCATAAAAATAAAATTTTATTATTTTTCTCATTTTTCTTGAAAAAATAATAAATAAATACAAATTATATGAAGTACTAAAATTTAATATGTACTTTGCTTTTCAGTCAAATATAGAAGATTCAAATAGTTCTCTCCCGGAACTACATCCTCCCGCACATCAAATGGATAACACACAGCTGACAGAAAATGAGGTCATGGATGTTCTCATAATTTTAAATCCGAATAAAGCTTCTGGTCCAGATTTAATCAATCCTTAATTGTTAAAGGAAGCAGCCTCCAATATTAAGTTTCCACTATGTAAATTATTTAATTTATCATTACAAAAAGCCGTGTGGAAAAAAGCAAATGTAACACCTGTCTATAAAAACAACAAACCGAATGAATTTAAAAATTATAGACCTATTTCTCTTTTCGGTATTGTTTCGAAATCTTTTGAGCGTTGCGTATATAAACACATACAAAACTTCTTATTTGTTCAAAATGTATTATCAAAGCATCAATCTGGTTTCGCTAAATGGGATTCAGCAGTGAATCAATTAGTTAATACCACTAATAAATTTGGGAATGCATTAGATAGCAGTAAAGAGGTACGGGTGGTATTCTGTGATATAAGCAAGGCCTTTGATAGAGTTTTGCACAAGGGATTATTATTTAAGTTAAAACAAATTGGAGTATGTGGGAATTTACTAAATTGATTTGAAAATTATCGTAGGGAGATGTCAAAGGGTCGTAATTAATGGATGTAATTCTGGGTGGTTACCGATAAAAGCTGGTATGCCCCAAGGGTCAATTTTGAGACCGTTGCTATTTATAATCTTTATCAACGATATTAGAAGACCTTAATGCTGAGATCAGACGTTTTGCTGATGACACAAGCTTGGAAGCCGACAATCCACAACACACGGCAGATGTATTAAATGATGATTTGTATAAAATTCAAATTTAGTCTGAGAAGTAGTTGGCGAAATTTAATGCACAGAAGACAGAATCTCTAATTATTTCGAGGAAAATTAATAAATCAGTTCATCCACCGTTACTTATGAACAATCAAGTACTTAAAACAGTTGAAAACCACAAACATCTTGGCGTTGAAATATTTAGTTTTGGGTTTTGGCACGATCATATTGATAATATTGTTAAACAGGCTTATGCTAGAGTAAATATTCCTAGAAAGACACGCATGACGCTTGATCGATTTTCATGGAGAATATTTATCTATGTTTTATTCGTCCGATTTTGGAATATGCTGATATTATTTGGGACACACAAAATCAAACTCTAATAAATAAGCTGGAAAATGTACAGTTAGACGCAGCAAGAATCGTTACCGGTTTGGGGGGACAGGATTGACGTCTCATGTAAAGTTATATGACGAATTGGATAGGAAAAGCTCTCAGATAGGCGTAAAAATCACAAATTTGTTCTTTTTTGTAAGATGTTTAATAATCAAACTCCTCAGTACCTAAGCATTCTTGATCCTTACACAGTATCCAATCGTCATGATCATCATACGCGTCAAGCTAGTAACTTACTACACAGCGCTTGATTTGGGCGGAAAATTAAAATATCACCAAACTTTAACGCCGCCTATGGTTAAAAATTGTAAAAATTACAATGAAATCTTAAAGGATAATCCTTGAAAGCGCCAATTTTAAACCCACCAAAAAGTCAATTTTGGAAAAAAGTGAAATTTTGGCACCACCAAATAAAGCACTATACAGTATTAAAAGTAAAAATCAGAACAAATTCATATTCTGAATATTTTTTACCTTCGACTGTGAAGGAATGGAACATATTGCCCTCTGATATTCGGTATTCCGAGTCTCTCCAATCATTCAAGAGTAAAATAAAAGGTATTCATAAAGTACCAACGTATTATTATACTGGTAGTAGATTAGGTCAGGTCCTACATGTAAGAATTCGCATGGATTGCAGCTCTTTAAATCTGCATCTTTTAAAGAAGAATCTTATTGACTTCCCCAATTTTATTTATGGCGGTATTGTATCCCCGTCACACTTTTTATTACATTATCCGCGTTATTCTACACTAAGACAAAATTTTTGTGAATCTATTAACGACATACCAGTAGAAATCAGGAGTGACATGAATATGTTGGGCGAGACAGTTTAGCTTTAAGCAGCAAAAACTTATAAGAATATTTAATCAGAAAAATTCCCTGCAAGAAATTATTGGGAGACTTGCTTCATCGATAGGGAAATCTTCTCCTGCTGTGTATGTAGCACCGTCGTAAAGTTCTAACTCTCAAAGCCTGTATACAAGTCACAATGGGTAAAAACAGATAATACAAGTCACAATTGGTAGTGACAGATAATACAAGTCACAATTAGTAAAGACAGATAATACAAGTCACAATTGGTAAAGACAGAAAATACAAGTCACAATTGGTAAAGACAGATAATACAAGTCACAATTGGTAAAGACAGAAAGTACAAGTCACAATTAGTAAAGACAGATAATACAAGTCACAATTGGTAAAGACAGATAATACAAGTCACAATTGGTAAAGACAGATAATACAAGTCACAATTAGTAAAGACAGATAATACAAGTCACAATTAGTAAAGACAGATAATACAGGTCACAATTGGTAAAGACAGATAATACCAAATCTATGATACCGGAAACATGTCTACAATCAATTGAGACGGAAATTTCTTACGGATCAACCAAGTCGTGATGCAGAATGGTAATTAGCTAAGCGATGACTTCCCTGTAAGCTTTTGACAACCTTGGTATGGATTCTTTGTAAGAATCGAATATGAAGTCGCCACGTGTATTTGCTGACAGTGTTTAAAATTTGCATATGAACTAGACTGAACCCAGTGACAACAATACTGACAAATTTGTCGACAGATGTGTTTCTCTTGCCATGTCAACCAACATCAGTTTTTTTTTCACTAAATTTCCCACTTTCCTCTGGAAAATTACCGTTTTAGCTACAGATTTTACAATGAAACCTTTAGCAACTAAAATTTTCTAAGCTGTTTTACTTTTTATTATGTAAAACTTACTTATTTAAAGTACTCACTTTCAGTTTTGTATTAATAACGGTAAAAAGCGCCTTATTTCTCTTGAGATTGGAAAATATTTGACTTTTCAAAAATTTATGTTGTCTAGAAATTGGTTTAAATATTATATTTCAATCTTTTCACACACGTCAACAAACGGCTACTCGTTCTGAAGAATGTAATATGAATTTTTACATCGAAAAGTACATGAACATTTTGAATATATTGCATACCTGATGGTTCAAATAGGACGTTGTAAGAATTTTGGTAAATGGTTTTTTTTTTCAGACTTAGATTGGGAGTTATTTATTGTTATATTCGAATACAACAACACATGAGTGCTCACTTTAAAGATAAAATTGAGCATTTCTTTTATTAAAAAGGATATATTTTCATAATTAAATGTATAAATACAGTAACTTTTACATTTTCAGTGCACCCTGAACATAAACTATGAGGGAGGGCAGCACTGCCATTATTTTTGATTTGTAAACAAATATTGTTGAAATTGTGATATGAAAAACAGTATTTGCTCAAGAATGTAAATGGCTTTTAAGTGTGTCTGTCCAAGGAATCAACTACATTCTGTCGAAAATAGAGAAATCTCCACAATATAATTTTTAAAAGTTTTCGCGACATGCCAAGAAAAGGATTCTGATCAACCAGATTTTTTATTGTCTTATTCTTATGTTGATTTTGCTGATTTTTGAAACAACATGGGACAAGTAAAATATCATCTGTTAAATCTGACAAAAATTAGCTCTAGAAATGAAAAAAAAAGTGTTTTGTACAAAATAAGCCCGCAAAAATTCCTATTTTGTTCACCTAAGGGCTGGACAGCCAGAAATATGGAAATGTATTAATATTGATACATCACTTCTTACGAAAATATAGTCAAAATCTAAACCAAGAAAGGCGTGAGAAAACCGAAGGGGCATTCAAAATATGAAGAAAGTTTTAGTTGCAAGAGGCCTCGTTGTAAAGTCTTTAGTTATGAGGATAATTTTGTAAATATAAATGTGAGAAACGGGAATTTTATCCGTACAAAAATAATGTTGTAATGTTAGTTACCAAGGTAACAGACATATTTGTTATAAAGTCAGATTTTCGCTGTTAGTGGGTGATGTTTAGTTAACGCACAATTCTTAAAGAAAATCTTATATTATATGGCCGCCAACTCTAAAATGTTTGATTCTTACGTACAAAAAATCTTGAAATAATATTACATTTGTATTTGTTTTCATACATGTATGTCGAATCAAACATTTTAGTTTATTGGTAAATGTAGTAGCCTTTGTCACTTTGATTTTCCGATTTGCGAAGGTTGGAATTACAAATTTAAATCGGAATGCATATATATGGCACACGAAAGTAACCAAAACCCCGATAAAATCAATTTATCACTGGTAAAATAGGTTTACCCGACAACAATTTGCATTACCTCTAGGAAATGCTAGTTAAATCCTGGTAAAATCAATTTATCTCAGGTAAAGTAGGTCTATCTGGCAGCTAATTCTTATTACCTGACAGCAACTCGCATTACCTCCAGGAAATGCTAATTAAAGTTAAGTAATACTAGTATAGCTGAGGTTTT
>JAOXYI010146417.1:0-11615 GCA_028566495.1 Lithophaga antillarum | reverse complement strand
TATGAATTGTTAACTGAAGAAAATCTGTATTCAAAAGTATTTAGAAAGAGATAACAATAACCCGAAAGCACAAATATTACAGGTAATAGAATCATTTTAGTTTCATCTGTATATTGAAAATATCTTTTAGATCTATAATGCCTAATTTTATATTATGTGAAGGAGTTTCTATTCTAAAGAAGTAAAATATTGAATTTGTTAACAGAAATGTCTTTGATTTGTATATTCTGATAATATTTTAAATAATCGATAGCTCAAAATGCTATCCATTTTTATTGGATTTCAGTATTTTACCTTTAAAGTGATTCTTTGTACTTAACTGAAAATTTGAAAATTCTTCAATATGGATACTTGTTTTACATTCACATATCATCTTGCGTTCAGTTTGTTGAAATGAGAGGTGAATCAAACATCAGAGAGTAATATTTGAAAACAACAAACACTGAATTATATGTTGAACTCAATTTTTTCCTGAGGAACTCAGACAAAACGACACCAGTTTGAATGATTAGTTCATTTAGAATTCGGAAGACAATGATCATTAGGAATCGTTGGTACAGTTATGAATCAGAATTTTATTTGAACTTGATTAATCAACATTTGGTCGAATAAAGACGCAGCAAGATTTATTTCTGCTATTTCCATCTGCCTATACCCTAGACAATAGGTTTAGTACAGGAAACTACTTGAATAAAAGACAAAGCTTTCCAGTTGCATAACCTAAATGTTCACTATAATTTCCCTGACGGAATTGTTTCACGATTGATATGACTTCACCGAAAGATTTGTTTAATACGTTAACTTTAAGTCAATTAAGAATATTTTTACTCATAAAATATATTATTTTTATTTAACAGAGCAGAAAATGTCTGCATACATTTTTTCAGTTAATTGTGCTGATGGTTTACTGTAACGGACTTCTATGAACTTGCACATTAAAGTAATCTATTGTGATCAGCTCATTTGTCTTTCAGTTATTGATAATCTTCACTTTGTCTCTTAGGAAAAGGATGCTTCATTTACAATCGATACATTAAAGAATCATGAACTAAACTTAACTGAACAAATCCAAAGAAAAGAATATTTCAAACCATCGTCGTTAGCTTTGTCCCTCAAATGGCAAAATTTCTTCTTACGGACAATTCTGTGTTGAAAAAGGCTTTCTTTTGTCACAAATTTGCTTGTACAGAGAAATTTGTTCGTTCTAATCTATTAAATTATACCCTAAAATTAGTACAATTAATAACATCTCTAGTGTTACCTAATGATATGTGGTATAGGACAAAGTATAATTGATTATTTTTGGCAATCATAATAACCAAGAAATATGAAATCCTATAGACCGAGCTTTGTAATTTCTAAATTATACCTTGTGGAATTATAGGATTGACAGGACAATAAATATTACATTAATTACGTCAGAATTACGACAAAAACAACCGTAAGTTTGCTAGAAATAAACCAGTTGCTATTGCTGTGATACTTTACCCTTTTCCTGAGAGTTTATAGGCCATCGAACTGAAAACTGTTACCTTTTTGCGGGAAATATCTCAGTAGGAATGTCTTTTATTTAGTGTATCTACCTTTATTTTTACAAGTTTTGTAAGCTATGTAGCTGGTTTTCTAAGACAGTTCTGATTCGTTTTTATCAGTTATATTCATGTGTAGAGAAATATCCGTCATTTAAAACAAATGTCTCTCTTGTCGATTCACTTAGGGTTGTGATGATTTTTTTATGTATTGCATAGGTGGCCTCAAGTGCAGTTATCACTTCTCTACAGAATATAACAGATATCATATTTATTGTTGACTCATTTTTCATAAAATAAAACCAAGTATTCAATGTTATGTATCCAGGGTAACATAAAATTATACTGCTACATATTGCAATGCTATTTTATCAAAGATAACAAAATTATATTGCTTCAGTTTGCTGTTGAACCTTTGGTCTCTCTGAAAGTGTAATATGACAGTCAATATAGAGGAAAAGAATTGTATTTCTAGTATTAAGTGTGTACAGGCAGTAAAATATACGCAGTAATAAAATAGCGTTGAAAAGTATAACTTACATTGTATGTCGCAAGAAGCTCTTTCTGAATATAAGACGAAAAACACGACTTTTTGCCATATTGAATATTGGAAGAATTCCAATGTCGGTCAGCAATACATTTTCTTTATTGTTTTTGATGACTATTGTTTTATTGTAGTTTATTTTTGTTCCTTCAGTTATCGTCTTTTTACTATTTAGACGTAATTCATTACATTTTAATTAGTTTTACTGAATCACTTGCACAAATGCAGTGAAATATCTTAAACGGGTAGATTTTAATTACCATTCGTTGGCACAGTAAAAGACCATAATTTAAATAAATTCAAAGTGGTCTCGGGTGAAATATTTAAAGTATTACATCTAATTAAGGTTATCTTCCTCCTGAAAAAGTATCCTTATCTGGTTTTGGTTGTCCTTTGTGGATTTTTAAGATTATGTTGCTCTTCAACGTTTGTTTTCTTTGGATTTCCAACTTTTGACTGCAAACACCACTGATGACACATAATTTTTAAAATGCACATATAATGCATCAAATTAACTTTGGTATGTTTTGGTAACGTATTACTAAAATTGATTAATTGTTTGTGGATGTGTGATAAAACAGTTTCAAAATGGATCCTGAAAACATGTTATATTTCACTGTCATTACTCGTTCTTTTTGTCTGAAATAGACAACTAGAGTGACTAAAAGTGCAACTTTTTTATTTTTATTTGTAAATGGACCTGGAATAAAATTTTGTTATACAAATTACAAACCGAATTGTTTTCTTTCTTCCACCTTATTTTTTACCTTTATTACTATTCTACTGGTCTCCTTTTATCAAAATTTTTTCCAGTGCCATCTCATTTGAATCCGATGTTTTTTTCCTTAAGCTGAATCTATACATTGAATTTCAGGTATTACAGTTGTCAGTTAAACATGACATCAATAAACAACTGCATAAAATCAGGTAAATGATGAAATATTAATTCTTTAATTGCATGATAAGCTCGTCTATGAAGAACATGAATGTAGTTTCCAGGAAAAGTGCACCAAATAATTAGGACACCTGTCTGAGATTTAGACCAACTATTTACAAATGCATTTTTTTAAACATTATTACGTTTATAAATAGAAAATTTTTTTTAATCCGTTTTTCAGTGCATGCTTCCATTTCAGTAGAATTACAATAGTGGGGTTAATTCCGACATTTTTACATCGTATGTTGTATTTATTCCTTGCAAAATTAAAACCTATGAAAACAAATAATTGTGTCAAAGAATTGTGTATGTTTGTGATATTAGTCATAATAGTAAGGCGAAAAAGGTGATTTAATTTCAAAAATGAATCAATCCATTTTTCAGTGCATGCTTGCATTTCAATAGAATGACAATAATGAGGTTAATTCCGGCATTTTTACATCGTATGTTATATTTATTTCTCGTAAAATTAAAACCTATGAAAACAAATAATTGAGTCAAAGAATTGTGTATGTTTGTGATATTAGTCATAATAGTAAGGCGAAAAAGGCGATTTATTTTCATAAATGAATCCTAAGATGCGAAATTTCTTGTGAGAAATTATCCGTTTCATAGGACCTGCCTGATTTTACGAAGGACTTTGATTATCAGACTCACCATTTCTGTTTCATCTTCCTTTATCCAAGTTACAGGGCTGCAGATAATTTTCGACTTTCCGCACATCATAATATTACTGTACACAAAACATCTTTGCATCGCACTGTTACTTGAGGAAATACAATCATTACATTATTTTTTCTTGAATTATGATGCAATGTGTTGTAATTCATTTACTCATTTGGCACACAGTAGAATAGATTGAAATTTTAAAGGTATTTGATTAAAATAATTAACGATCAAACTAATAAAATACAAATATATCAAGTAAGCAAGAAAAAATTGTAAATTCGACAGAATACAAATCATAAGTATTTGGAGAATGTACAAATTTCTCTATGAAACGATGCTACTTATTTTGATAGATTTCCACAGGAACTTTATCAAAACAGTAGTCAATCCTAGCTGAATTACAACACAACGAGTCCACAGACGAACCAGAACAGTCATAGACTCATGTTGTATCCGAAACGATGAGCTAAGCTTGTTAAGTTAAATCGATCCCGATAAAATGCCTTTGCGTTTACGTTCGTTTTTCTCGTGTTGTCAAGTATCAGTGATGTTGCAGTGATGGGAAATTATACTTTAAAAGTCTGTTGTACTTGTCAGTGTAGTGTTAGTGCTTAGCCTTTCTTAGAATTTTCAACATTCAAAATCTAAAGATTTAAAGTCCTGAAATCCCCAGATTTTGTATTTTATTTTTTCAATATAAAGGTTTTACAACGAATGGCATATCACAATAATTGCCCAAGAGACTGCAAATCAAACAATCTTATTCTATAATTTCAAAATAACAATAGTATTATAACACCAAAGAACAATAAATGCAGTATTAATTCCATCAGAAATGAAATAATAAAAATCTCAATTACCGGATATAAATCAGTTTCAGTTCTGGTACTGTTTACACGTCTACTGATGGTTTACGAACCATTAGAATAAACAACTTTTTCTTTCATATAAAAACATTTCAGTGGGGATAAATAATTTATTTCTTCCTTTCTTAGATGTCTTTTGTCATGTGAATGTAAAGCATCAATATATCTCTACAAGTAATGCCATGAATAATAGATGGTATTCACACCCAACAATGCAGTGACATGACAGTATTGCTACTTTGTTTTCGTTTATTATTAATATATGTAGATGATGTAGATGCATATTATTTATGTTACTCCATAAACCAAAATAATTAATAAAGTGCCGGGTCACGCAACAATTTTATTGCAATTAAACAATTCAACACATACATATAACAATTGAAGCAATAAAGCATATAAAGCTAACTGCCTAAATATATAAACCCCTGTTTGTTACACAAGTACTTGTATAGCAAACATATAAATGTCATCACTCAGTATAAGCATATAAATGAAAAATACATATGCATGTGGCTATGCAAATAGTAACTAAAAGCTAGTTTTGGTTAGCAGAAATTTGCATACAATATTTAACCATAATACATTAAAAGCAAGCCTGTTTAACATTCAGCCAGTAATCTATTGGTGTGGGTGGTAGGGTTTTACAATTTGTAAAATGAAATTACATGTCGAAATAAAACCGGATCTTTCCCCTAAAGGGACTACTTTGTAAAAATGAACTTACAACATTCTACCATCTGATCGCAAAAGTATGTCTCTTGTTGATTCAAGTCATAGTGGTTATTATATTTGTGTGTATTGAAATACTGGTTTTATAAGATGAAGCTTAATGCAGCAAACACTTTCCTGGTATTTCAATTCGATATTCGATATTTTTGTTGCCAATTTTTCACAGTTAAGACAGTCAATGAAGTTTCATATCAAAACTTATTTCACACAGTATATTGACAAGTATCATAGTTAGGACAATAAACATTATTCTTTTCAGACGTGTTTGCCTATTATATGGCATTCTTTTCAGATTTGTCTACGGCACTGTATATGAAACAGCGTGTAAAGGCAGGTATTTGAATGAAAACAAAGGGAATTTTGTGGTAACGGCAAGAAGTTTTGGGCAGTAAAACAGGATACTCATTTATGGTGACACTATTATAATAAATCACAAGAATTGATACATATAAAAACAATACTGTTCACCATATTGACTTGTTAACGAAAAGCAGCAATAGAAAACTTTGATGATGTTTCAAAGTTAAGGAGTATTTTACTTAATAACATGAATGACTTTGTAGTTATTTTCAGGATGAGAAAACAGGTATGTAAGTTTCGACACTGAAGTGTTAGTGTATTTGAAATAATTTTATTTTTTTTCAAAAGTATACTTATATGCAACTAAAACTGTTTTAACAAAAAGAGCTCTGTACAAACTTAGTTAGAATGCTCCATGAATACATAAAATAATGTTCATTCACAATGATCGTTGTGAGATCTAAACAAATTGGGGGAAAACCGATATGATACATAAAAATCTATAAAATTGTATGTGAATAAAGCTTTATCATTTTCCCACAAAAGAAATTGCAAAATATACATCATAAAAATAGAATATGATGTATTTTACAAAAAATGCGCGAAGTAGAAAAGAAACCAAATTTTAAATTTAAGGATACAATAAATTAGAAGTATTCTCTGAGGACGTTTTAATGTACAAAGATTCTAAAAATATATATGTTGTAAACAAAATCTGCCCTATATGGTCTAAAATGAACAGAAGTAATGGAACATTCGTTTTGTGAACATTTTCGGTGTTTAGGTGCGTATCATATGATTACCAAAAACCTAAATTGAAATTCGTCGCCTCGAAATTTTCATATTTGATTAATCCCTACATATTTGTATTAAATTTGTGACGCGTTTTCGGTGTAATCTTAGTCTCCCTTGCTCAAATTGTGGTATACATAGACATTTGAGAATTGCAGAGTCACGACTGGGTGATATGTAGACAGAAGGAGATGCTTACCCTTTCAATGCGTCTGTTTAATACCTAATTCCATGAGATTATGCAACTTTTAATTATTTTCATTTTCGTTTTTGTTGGTTTTGTGCTGTTGTTGCCTTGCTATATCCGGAATGTGATCGTCTGACTATTTTTTAATTCTATTGTTATCATTTATTAAATCAGATTACCTTTGCATAAATGGAAAATTCTGTTTTTTTTCAGGGCCTAGTTCATAAAATCAGTTAAATGCTGAAATACAAATTTTTAAATGGTGATTCGAAAAAATATGATACATGGTATATTTTGTTGCATGTCCTTTAAAGAACACGCTTCGAAACAGTGCTTAAGCTTTTCATATCAAAATTTATAATGTCGATGTTTTGTGCTCTATATTGGGTCTTAAATCGGGAACTATAACGTAGTATTTTTTAAATATCCAATATAAAATCTTAAATGTTGAGTCGAACAAAATATGATCCATGTAATATTTGCACGTCTTTAAAAACAACACATCAAAGCCGTACTGAGGCTTTCCACATGAAAATGCTAAAAGGACAATGTTTTGTGCTCTATACTGGATTTTAAATGGGGAAGGATAATGTGAAAACATCTAGCAGTATTTGAAATATTGAGGGCGATTAACAATTTATATAGCTTCCGATCTTTTAAGTCTGCTAAAACATAAAATCAAGCAAGTCCCTGTCGCGTATTTATATTTAAATAAGTATTTAAACGAACGTGTTTAATTTACGAATTATCCCTTCAAGTTAATACTTATTATCATTAATAAATATCATAACCAGACAATATTCGTGTTCTTGAATTTATTGCTCTGTTTTACTTTAGATCTTTTAAGTCTTCTAAAACTGACAATCAGGCGAGTTTCTGTCGCGTGCTAACACTGATGTCTAAATAGTTTAAGCAAAAGTGTTAAATCTACGAACTTGTTGCTTCAAAGTACTTATTAAAAAAATTAGTAAACAGACAGTATACGTGTTCTTAAAGCATGGGCTGCAATAAGGTCGATGTTTTGCCCATCGTAGAATATTGTTTTATGTATTGAAATGGAAGAACGCTTAATGGCTGAAATAATTTCAGCATTTTTTTTTCTTGACCGCCCCTTCTTAATCACGTGGTGAGTTATAAAGAATGGCGGTTGGAATTTTGAATAATATGGATAATCAAGAAGTAGTGTTAATCAGATGTGGACCATTAAAATTCAAAAGATGTTTTATCATTAAACAAATGTCGTTTTAACAACTGCTTACATCTTATTTACCCCAGTGATCTTGAAACGATTACAAGCAAAACTATACGACAAATGTGATGACTACAATTTTCCGATTGTGAACTTTCTTTTTCTGAGTGGCAATATACCAGCGTCTCTGGCATATGGCGTTTACATCTCACATTTGATCCGCCACTCTAGGGCTTGTGGCCACTATAGCGACTTTCTAGATAGAGAGTTATTACTGTCACAAAAACTACTCATTAAGGCTATGTCAAGCTCAAATTAATATCATCACTTCGGAAATTGTATGGTCGCCATCACGAGTTGGTGGACCAGTATAGAGTGTCCGTATCACAGATGATTACGGACATGTTACTATAGTAACGGCCTGGTAAAAGTTAAACAAAAGCTGTCGAGAGTCTGGCAAATTGAAAATTCATTTCGAACACTCGCTAGCAACTGTTGACAGCCAGGCTGTCAATAGGCTGGTGAGCGTTGACAGCTTTTTGTCAGCGAAAAGTAATTTTGCCAGCTACAGTTGACAACTTCCGTTGAACACTTGACCACTTGTCGTTGAACAAACGAGAGCCGAAAGCTTTGTTTCTTAGTCAACTTGGTTCTAAGAAAAAATAACTATAAAATATGGCAAATATCAAAAGTGCACACTACAATCGACATAATAAATGACTTTGTACCTTGGAGACTATTAAATTTGTTTTGAGCTGTCAAACAGAGCTGCGAGTGATCAAAAGTTTGACAGCTTTTGGCTGTGAAAAGGGCTGTCGAATGGCGATCTGTCAGTTTGACCACTCGCTAGCCACTGTTGCCGACTTTTTGATCACTCGACTGTCGAGCGTTGCTAGCTTTTTGACAGCCTGGCGTTTAACTTTCCCCAGGACGGTACTGTAGTATCGTAGTCATTATCTGTTCTCCTTATCCGATTTACGACTTGTTACCGGTTTTTGTACACTGGAAAATACGACGGGTATTACTAGTGAAGCAGGACATGTTTACCCTTCCTCAGCGCCTGATGTCCCTCCCGGTTTTATGGGAGTTCGTATTGTCCTAGCTTTAGTTTTCATTGTTGTGCCTGTGTTCTACTTTGTTTGATTCTTTGTTGATAACTGTCTTCTCTGGTCCTATGGATATGTGACTTGTGAACTTCGGTATTCTTCTCATTTTATCTAACCTGGCCTAAAATAAGGAAATAAACATTAAAAAGAATAGTTAGCTGTTATTTTTGATAAGCATAATAACTTATTTTTCTGTAAAGGTGTAACATTTTGTGAAATAGGAAGTTTAATTAAACAAAACTGTATGGATATCTACAAAGAAAAATTCAGATGACAATTTCAAGCTAAAATGTTTTAAAAAAAAACAATGACATTTAATATCTATCTATCAGAAAAATGATCAATTTTGTATTGATTTCTAGAGAACAAAATTAACTTTAATTGTTACAATCTCTAATGTTTACAAATATTCAATCTAAAACTTGAACAATGCTCACTGAAATATGCATAAACGTCAAAAGTACGATTTGTAACCTGCAGTTTTTCCAATGAAACAAATCAGAAATGAGTTACCTGGCGCAAAGTTATCATACTGACAAATGAAACATTGTGGTTCGCAAATAATCAAATTCGGTAACTAAATAAGATTTAAGCAACAATTTGGTGATATTAAAAAACGTCTTCTACCAAATTGTGATATATGGGACTGCAATTCCACGTTAGATTCAACAGATCAAATATCAATAACAATGCATCGTCATGGCAGGGTTTGGGCCTAATATCTATTAATACATGTTCATTTAACACTTGAGCAAGAAATTAAATAGTCGAGGTGCTCTTAAAATAGTTTTCCATATTCGAACCCCCCTTTTGGTCAATAATTTTTGTCTGTTGTCAATTTTGAACCATTTGAAACCCCGAGTACCAAAACATTTCTTACAAGTTATATAAGAGTGTTCTTTATTGTAGAAAATCCGTGTATGGCACTGCAGGTTGCTAGACATTATATTTTGAAAGGAATAACGGTATGTTTGTTGATTTTCCCATAAGTAAAATAATAGGGCAGGTTGCATCTCCAGCACCTGCTTTATCTACGAATGAACTTTCAACTATTATTTGCAACTTTTTATACATTTAATATACAGAAGTCTGTAAAAATGGCAAGAATTAATTGGTATCTCAGAAAACTTTTTTTTTTATTTTCATTGGTCAAATCAGGATCTTATCGCATCCCGTCGTTTATTGTTTGTCTGCATCGTACAGACAACACATTAGGTTTCTGTATCGTAGAACATTCATCTAATATTTCCCGAAGGATATTTCCAAGAGTAATCTTGCAGTGTCAGACAGCGCAACATTAGCACTTTCAGATTTCATTCTTGTTACAATATAGTATTATTATCGCCTTATTAGTAATGAAAGATACAAAGGACAATCATTTACAGCTGGCCTGTCAGAACATTAGTGCTACTAGTTCAATGCACTCTAAACTGGTTGAATGGTCTATATATGTTAAGCATAAATTTTGGTAAGTGCTGACATTGTTTTAAGAGGCTTCTAAAGACTTATTTTTGTTCAATGAGTTTAAACCTTTTCATTTTACGTGTTTGCGTTCAGAAAGATCATGAATTCAATGTGTTTCGTCTTTCGTATGATTTAATTACTAACCAAGAAGAAATTTTGCATTAATAATGGTGCAAAGGGATATATAGAGGTTTTCAGTTTAAACACTTCTCGTATTTTTCTTATCGCAAAAATGAAATTAATATTACAAGCCCGAATTTTTTATTATAATTGGTGCATTTTTTTTTTTTTTGGTTATAAGTCTTTTTAGTCTTTTTAATTCTTTAGATATTCACTACTAAGTTTCTTTAAGATGACTAATAGGTCTATCTTGGCATCCGTCTGGGTACCGACCAAGGAGTTCGTTTGGAATACGGTGTCTACTCATGGGTCCGCCACAGAGTCAGACGAACTTCGTCCCAGTAATACTATATAAAAAGAGACGTATTTAAAAAACATTCCAGGAGGGAGACACCCTTAACATTAGAACATTTGTATAATTCCTAATAGAACATTTATTCTATAATCATCTTTGTTGTAGCCATAAAAAAATAACACTAGTTAGTGCATCATGTCAGCCTCTTAGTCCGACTTATTACTTACATGAACACTGACCAACAGAGTATTGAGATACCGATAAAATTAACAAAAATTATAGGTCAGTTCCTGTTTTCGTTTCTACGTTGTTGTTTTCTTAGCAAAAATGTAGAGCTCTGACTATTGTCAGCTGGGAACCGAAAAAATCAAGAACATGTTCATCTACTGTGCGCAGCTATAATTGCACAAAAAAAAAAAAACAAAAAACAAAAAAACATTAATTACATAAATACCATCAGTTTTTATAATCCAGATTAAAATACCATTATATGTTTAACTGAAATTAGTGATATAGCCAAACTTTCAACCTCCCTCCCCCGACTCCGCTCCATTTTGAAGATCAAATGGTTTTTTTTTCAAACATCGCCTTCCATGTAGCTTTCTTGTAGTGACAATGTCTCCTGTAAATAAACATAGTTTCTTTTTTTCATTTTCTTCTCATGCTATAAATTATACAGTAAATTTTTTATATATTAAAACTTTGATGGTCGATTTATATTTTAACATAAATATTAAATCTGCACAATATTTATCTATGTTTAGCTAGTAGTTTAAACATCGAATATCGATACTGTGAGAACAACAATTACAGCAGCAAATTTTATTGGAAGAAAATGTCAATAGTTCTCGAGTTTAAAAAAGGCACACCTTAAGACTAAAATAA
>JAOXYI010146307.1:0-11615 GCA_028566495.1 Lithophaga antillarum | reverse complement strand
TATCACATTTCCGCATATTTTTACGCAGTTTTTCTTCAAGAAAACGTTGGCCACATTCCTCGACCAAAATTATTCTTATTTAAAAATGTTTGTCTCATCGAAATGCATCTTTTTGTACTAAATTATGTTTGGTCGAAGAGCGTTGCCAATGTTTTTTAGTAGAAAATAGCATTCAAAATTGCTTGAAAATTGCCCATTTGGGGTAAAAATGTAATTTGACCTTACTTTTGAAGGTCATTTTACTATGACAAATGAAAAATATGCTCATAATTTTTTTTTGTTTGCTGAAAATTTATGTCTAAGAGGTCAAAAACATCTACCATGTTTCGATATTAAATACTTTGATTTTTAGAGCCGAAATGTGCCCTTCATGCTCGAGCCTTCGTGGCCCTATTCCTTTTATCGTAATTAATTAGAAACCTTCAGGTTATAGATCTTGATATAGCGATTTATACACAGTGATCGATTCCTGGCATACAATGCCTATACACGTACACAAGCGGAGTGCACCATACGCCATTTACTACTTAACCATACACGCACGCAACATATACCATACATGTTATTCCAGTAACTTTGATTGCATCAATCGCTGTAAACACATGTTTTCAAATATTTGTCTCTTTAATCCTAAACGTGAACACAGGCTTTAAGATTTCAGAATTCTAGATGGGTATGACGTATCGCGAGACCTGATCTTAACACCGCTTTGTGTAAGAGTTGCCTGTTCTTTAATTCTTTTTATTTTGGCAGTGAGTGGTCTAGATTATTGGTCAAATCAACTATTACAGTGTACCATTTGTGGTATTTACCAATAACTTGCCAAATGTCGGTGATTTTTCTGCCGGTAGTTCAGTTTTAAAAAATTACTGAAAGTGGCTTTAAGTCCCATCTAATAATCCATTTATTTTCCAGTAACTTATGTTTGGTCCAAAATCGTCCAGTCAGGTTTGAGCTGTGATTTTTTTTATCATTCCTTACAATGTAATAAATTACTTAAATTCATCTACTTTGAAAGTTTGAGTTTCTGTATTATCTGTTCCATAAATAATGTGCGTTTGTATTATTGTGTCGCAATCTCGTAAGGATTCTTTCCACATTTTCGGAAGTTTTGTTTAATTATTCTACTTACCCATAACATTGTTTTTGTGATTACAGTTTTCAGCTGTAGGCATTATTCTCTAAACTGGTCGTAAAATCATTAATGAAGTTGAGATATCAAATGGACAATGGACTCTGTATTACTAACAGAATGAGGATTGATTTACGTGTTTCTATCGATGTTTGACATATATGTATGGTCCATCATTTGATGACGTAATTAATGGATTAATGTAATAAATAAACACCAATCCTTTTTTGATCACAATGAATTAATGTATTAAATTCCCATCGGATGCCGAATTACTAATGATCAGTGGATGCCTGTCAGCTTTGCAAGTTGTAGGTGTCTTTATTTCGCAGTATTGTAGAAGGGAAAAAAATTAAATTAAAAAAAAGAACTGAACATAAGAGTAATCCGTTGTTAATACTGGCAGTGGTATTTGAGCTTCCAAAGAATTTAGCATATTCTGATGTTTTAAGGTTTCCAACTTAGAGACACCTACCAAAGGCTGGGGTTTCAACGGTCTGCTGGATAACTGTTTGCCACTCACTCACAGTAAGTCTGGTAGTCATGGTACAGCTGAAAAATTGCTAAAAGTGACAATAAAACGTTCAATGTGACCGTTGTAATGTAGAGCTTGCGTTGATTTTCATTTTGATACCAGTGACCTTGTATTTATTTTACAATATGCCGTAAAATTAAAACTAATTTTGAACTTGGAATATTGCAACAGAAATAGTATACCATTGAAAAACATACAAAAATTAGCTGGTTTAAAAAAACAACTTCCATGATAAACGTCTTTCTTCGAACAAATGTAAGTTAGTAAATCATCTGTTGTGTGTAGTGCCCTGATTTTGAGTTCTTGGGGATATATAAAATGCAATTTGTTACTAGACCTGAATTGCAAATCATTATCAATATAGAATTCTATAACCTAACACAATCGCAGATCGTACATGAAAAGACACAAATATTAAAGCAAATTTTAAGGTAATATATACGATAGAAAATCTGAAATGGATAAGATAATATAAAAGGGTAAATATCTTTGGCTCTATAAAAATCACAAAACTTATCTAATATTAAATAAACACATATAAAACGTTTGGGCTATTTTTGATGAATGGATGCTTAACGTCCAGTGGTAATCTTTCAACCATATTCAGGACTAGGCTATTTTTGTGTATATACTGTGAAAAATTTTTACATATGTGACGATGTAAATCGGTATGAACCGATGTAACTAACAAATGTTAATATAAGAATAGATAATATGAAATTCAATATTTTATAAAAAAAAATCTGTAATTTGTTTTCGTGTCTCCTTACGCAATGACATATGCGATTAATAATGAAGCACAAAATCTGTTTACAATACAGCAACCTTGACAACTGGGAGCCAACAGTTTCATTTCAGCCTATTTGTTACCTTCTAGTCCGCTTTGGTAAAAAAATTATGCATAGAATTACAGGTATGGAAATAGTATTTGTATGCAAACTTCATTCATAGTAAAAGCGACAGTGACATTGGAAAACGTCATACAGTAGAGCCTGACTTTCACACAGAGGCAGATAATTAAGCTTGACGGATATAAGACGTCGAGAACTAAAGATATGCACAAACACTTTTTTCTGTAGAAGATCGGTTTATAGAACAGCGGCCTTGGTTTTCTTATATAATATTTAGTATTTGGTTTGCCACATTGCATCACCCTCCAATCAAGTTTAGCACAGAACTAAAGTTAAGCGGAAATCATTTCTGGTTTACACCAATAGTGACATTCCCTTTTAATCTACTGACTTAAACAAATATGGTTCATCCCTTTCAAGGGATGATTATCTACCAGTCTCAGCAAGCCTCCGATATAGAAACCAAAGTTAATACCGGTATCACTAATCCAATGTTGACCTTAACGATTGACCGACAGTGATCTTGACGTTTTTAATGCGAACCCACAATTAATAAATTATATATTAAAATTTTGTTCTTTTTTGGTCTGCCAGGTGACCAATATTTGTGCACATCAGCAACGCAGAACCTCAAGTTTATGCCATCCACCCCTTTTTTATCATCTGATAGCCGAATGTGAATTCAGCGAAACATATGGTAAAGTAACTATTTGTATACAACTTCCTTGTGATAGCACTGCTACCAAGAAAATATTGTCGTATTTATTATTTCATAAGGTTCACTGCCATATAATTCAGTAAAATTCTATACTGTTGCCAATTAATAAATATAGCCTATCATTTTACTACCCATGAGTTACCATATATCTTCATTCGAGAAAGAAATTTTATCCGCTAGTCTTACCAAGCCTGGATTAAATTTGAAATTAAACTATCAAGCGAATAAGCACCGTTATCTGTAGGGAGATTAAGAAACATTTATTCTCTGATGATTATAATGCACAAGCACTGTTCTTATGCCACTGACAACGACTCTACTACTAACGTGACCACATTACTTTTTCAATTAATGATAAGGTGAGAACAAAAGGAAAACCGACGGGAATTTCATAGAATGAATAATCGTTCCCCCTTTTATTATTATATCTTTGGTCAAGGTACAAATCAGTTCTATTATTCGTATAACAAACCGGAATGGTGGGGCAAAGATTACCGAAGTGTGAAATCACAATAACACTTACCTGCTGGACTACTAGTCCCAGAGGGCATCACCATCCCAGCAGCCCATTAATTTGTTGCTGACCTGAAATTACTGGAATATTTTATGAAATTTACGGTAAGTAAAATTGTTTGAATTATATTAAAACTATATCTCCTTCATGTAAAGGTTTCCTTAGCTGATTATGGGTATACTATTTTGGTGATTTTGGGTTGTTGTTGTTGTTGTTTTTCCTCTTTAACATTTGATTTTCTTTTGATTTCCAACTTTGGCTTCGAGCACCGCTGACAAGACACAATTGTTTGCAATGTGCATATGATGCGTCAAGTTAAATTTGGGATCCTGTGATAATTTTTACCCAAGATGAAGTTTAAATTCTGTCATTTATGTACTGATTTTATGAAAAAATATGAATTAATTGTCATGATAATCAATGAATTTGCTGTATATCCAACAAATTAAACAGAAAGGGATCTTCATGGCACATTTTTCGGCCAAAGAATTCCAGGGAAATAATTTGACTAATTTGTGGCTTAAATTATTTGTAATCATCTAGGCGACAAGCGTGACAATGCACCGAATCATGAAAGACGTGCTATTAGTCCGACAACAGTAGAACACAAAGTGGTAAGGTAAAAAGTTATACACACAAAGGAAAACTGAGAAAAAAGTAAATCTTTAAGACAAGAATTCACTTACAAACCTGGGGTAAAATTAAATTCATTAGAGATTGCCGAAAGTACAGGACATGAAAATTCAGACACCTAAGGGAAAGATTTTAACTCTCCAATGAGGACTGTAAACAGAAATTTTTACCAGTAGGTGTATAGAACATTTCATCAGTGTTTGATTTTATTTCTCATCTATGACATCTAAAACTAAATCCAAAACTGATGGCATTTTTTGTTGGTACCATTGAATTACTTCGACTATTAGTCGACCTCACCAGTGGAACCTCAAGTTCAACATCGTCAGCTGCAACACAAATACATTAGATAAGAGGTATAATGTGTATTATGTATCTATCATAATGGACGTAAATAAATGTCGCGGGAAATAAATGCAAATTGTCGGTCCACTACAGAGATGACAAAACAGAAGAATCCCACACTAAAAAATATGTAAAACATCCAATCTCATCTAAATCAGGAAAAAAATGATTTAGTGTTGACAATAATAATGTATTGTTTGTAAATCATCTTCTCTTACGATTGAGCAATGTTATCTATTTCTCGCGAGAATTGATATTCATTTTATCCAACGAGACTTGAAACTTATCACCGTGTGATAAATCAAAAGTTTTCCTTTGGTTGGTTGATAGGACGGTGTGATAATATTTGAGCTGAAATTCCAACGGACGTTCTTCAAGGAGGGTTGGAATGGGGTATCATGTATGACGATTCACAGTAAAGTTTTGCTCAAAATAACGGTAACGATAAAATTTTCTTTCAATTTGACGCTAACGGTTAGTCGAAAAACCGGGTTTGACGAATCACGATAAGAATTTCAGGTCCATATGACGTTAACAGTAATGAAAAAAGGCGTTTGACGCTTGACGGTAAAGGGCATTCCCATCCTCTTAAAGTCTCACGAGAAGTATGTTTTGTTTCCTTAGCAACTTATGACGTTCTAAATGTTGGTGTCGCTCCGCGTTAGAAATAGACCACACAAAGCAAGTTTATCATAAAAGAAAAAGGCTTCACAACTCATGAGAATTGTATATCGCTTGTTATCAACTCTTGTTATTTAATTACGAAATAATGATAAACTAGCCAAAGGTTCGATTTTTGTTATTTTGTAATTAAATAACTCGAGCTGATAACAAGCGATATACAATTCTCACTCGTTGTGAAATCTATATTTCTTCGCCTTCAGTATTATCTCTTATCTTTATTTTGGAACAAGTAGAACAAATACGTATACATCGTGGACACAAGAGGATGTTGATAAGGTAATTTATTTTAGATCTACATGTATACGATGCAAACCGGGTTTCTCCGTGAAATAAAAAATAAACGTTCACTGTCGTGACGTCATAATATGTTTCTCATCGATGTCACAATATCTAAATTCTTGTACGTAGCACGACAAAATAAGTTCCATGTGATTTTCTTGAATATTATGACACAAATAACACATATCTATAAAATAGATAGTATAACTTATCAATAGATACATATGCCACTCATGATAGATATATGCCACTCATGACCAAACAACACTGAATGTGCTGTTCGGACATTCGTGAAATATTTTTTATAATCAAACCTACGGATTAATTATACCATATCTATGCACTTATGCTTTCACATTTCACAAATGCAAAAAAATCAGCAAATTAAATCACAAAAGAATTCCCTGTCACCTGCAATTTGCTGATTACGAAAGGTGTCATCATTTGACCATACACTAAAGCAAGAAAAGCAAGTCATTAAAACAATCACTAGGCATTAACTGTGCAGTTCACATGATCAAATAAGAAGGTAAAAGGAAGAGCCAATAATGAAATATATCACAATAAAATGCACCATAAAATCCTTCGAAAAACAGCAAAACAACAAAACATGAAAGAAACGACAGAAAGACGTGATATTTCGACTTTGTACAAATAAACACGATAACATAGCTAGCGATGGAATACTATATTACCTGGGATACATGGACACCCTGGGAAACAAAAATGTTGCTACTCGATTGGTGAATTGGTTTGTGACAAAACCATTCCTCTCTCGGTTAGGGAAAGTTCACAGTGATAAAATTAAACTAGTGTCTATCTTTGTAAGTAAAAACGCTTTATTTGAAACACTGGAATGAATACAAAGTTGGGATAAGCCGAAAAATATTTACTGATAGTTTTTTTTTTATTGTAATGATATCTAAATGGGAAAATAATGCTTAATAAATTCCAGTAATGTTTAAATACATTTTAGTAGCTTTTAAACGACTTTCATACGAAAAATAACTCTTTTTCTGACCCTCTATCGTATTGTATGGAAATAAATGTGATGTAAGTAATTTGAAAAATATTGAAAGCACCAAGTAATTAATCTGTCGTCTTTTAATCAATGAATTTTAGAGATTCCAATCATTGAATCGAATACAGGCAGTGACCTCTTACGTCAATCTTTTTTATCGGTCAAACATGGCTCTTTGGTAAATTCAATTATAATTAATAGGTAACAGCACTATGACAAATTAAAACACAAAGAGAAGTGACATTGTCATGTAAATTAGCCAGGATCATCGTAAATGAAACCAATATACTGTGTTTTACAATGTTCACTTGTTTATACTTCTAAGTCAGTTGTTCTGTTGTTGATATAAAACGTCGATACCGTTATAAAAAACCTTTATTTTTCCAAGGTCAGCAAAACCATTTGTATTCTTATGTTTCAAATACTTTTGGTACTAACAACTAATTGTCTCATTTAAAAAGCAGACAATAGACAATATAATAACTTGCATACAAAGATACTTATCTATTGGTATCATACGTTAATGTTGTATTCTCCATTTAAAAATAATTACACTTTGTCTGGTGAAATGTAATATATACTTCTTTGGATTGATTGGAACAAAAATGTCATGTCAAAATAAGCCTTATTGAACCTGCATCAGGACTGCAAATGAAAAATGGAGAAATAAGGAAATTGATTGTTTGAATGACAATATCGGACAGGATTTTTGAAACAAGTACGTAGGCAAGCAATCTTCAATCTCTATGGATATCAAGGTGTCGAATACAGAAATGCGAAGAACTAATTTCGCATGTAATTGATCTATCCAAGGCTGCTTGTTTGCAATGGATAGATAGGTGGTGATAAATTTTTTCGAGAAAAATCAGAAAAACATACTCTTGTAAGGAAAAAACCCTTTTTGTAAGTGTAAATAATTAATTTTATCGCTATGCCGTTGCGTGCACCAATACAGTATTTCATCAGTAAGTGGATATTAGTAAGGTACATTCCTATCATGAATGTTTTGTTAGCGAAAAATGTGTCTCATACACTACATGTAATTTTTTCGTAACTGTTTTTGAAATTGGATACAGTGAACGAGGCGTATCTTGCACATGTCTGTAATTTAACCATATTAAAAAAAAATCAAAGTAATTCCAAATGCTCTAAAAGCACAATTTTGTCATGATACGAGAAATTTCATTTTAGTAGGTAAAACCGCAACACTTCTCAGATCTATCCTTTGAGACGCGTTGTAACTTGGAAAGTCAAGACGGGGGTAAAATGGAGCTTGTTTTGCGTTAATTGGTCTAACCATACCGTATAATACAGATGTGAACAATTATTTGTGTTTTACTTTCTAAACATTGTTAAATCAATTACAAAAACGATAACTATCGCTGAGGAACAAGCTAGTAAATTATTATAAAAATATTTTTTTCTAATCTAGCTTAGCATACTAAGAAGAGCTATATACATTTTATTACAATGATTAAGGTTGATAGATGATCATTTTTTTAGAAGTAGTGACTATCACGTCATATTGTTAATATTATAAATACGCCATGATTTGGTAACCAAATAACGCAGTATTGAATAGTTTTACAAACTTGCTCATGCAACTACAGTTACAAAGTGGAAATTAAATTTGCTGGCAATAAACGCTTACCATACATGCATACTAATTACGAATGCCCTCAAGTTATAATGAAAAAGCGTTATTCTCTGCAAAGATCCTAAAACGAAGATGTTTAAAATCGTCGAAATATTTCTAATTACACAAAGTTTTGTTTCAGACAAGAACAAGATCTGTCACTGTTTATAGCTATATGCTAACACACTTTCGCTAAAGTGCATAATCTGAGTACTCTTATGTTCTTGTAAAAGACCTACGCTAACCAGTTAATAAAGTCTAATGGAACGAAAAGGATTTTCTTTCATCCAGTTATATACATTATTCATGTGTAAATATAGAGAAAGATTCTCATGTTCCTTTTTTTATTCGAAGAGTTATTTATTCAACTGTTGTAAAGAGAAAATTATTGTAGAAATTCTACTAGATGATGAAAAACATGTCCCCAAACCTTTCTTACTTCAAAGAGTATGACTGTGCAAAATGCGAACTTTTTTCTAATAAACCTTCATTATATCACAGAAGCCCTTTTAAAAACGAACAAAGTGCTCACTTAAAATTAATGACAAACACGATAACATAACAGAGTTGTCCTCAAAGTTAAAGTCCTATTTTAAGGAGTAACACTACGACGCTTTTGCATGTGGTGTCTACGTACGGCAGGTGATATGCAATCCAATGTAATGTTATGACTATAGGATCTTCTTTATTCGATAATTTTTGTTACATGTATTATGCAAATTATCCAAAAAATGTTGCTAAAAATAAAACGAACTGTACTGCCACCACGAAAATCCTATTGGGCTTGCTGCGATACTGATGATAATTTCCATCTCGACCTTAAGAACTGCCGTTATTCTGTATTTATCCATATACAGTGTGGGATGTAAAACCTTGTATCGAAATTGTTAAGGAAATGACAATGCAATACCGTTGATTGCTTTGGTACAAATTCTTCAAAGGATGGGTTGCGTTAAGGCCTCTATGTGGGCCCTGGTTTTGCCGAAGATAAAATTTCACAATTCCAACAAATCTATGTTCTCTTTTTTGTAGCTGTACGTTTGTCCTTTACAGAATTATTATTACTTTTCAATTTGTGTGACACCCGAGGGTATCACGGGGTATAGAAATAGGACCCAGGTTCTCCACCTTGCGGGGGTAACACCCCTCATAAACGGAATGTCCGCCGGTTGTGCGGGATGATAAATGCACAACCAACGTCCGTCGGATGGAGACGTAAAATCCGAGGTCCCGTGTTGGGAGAATGCCACCTCTCCGCACGTTAAAGGACCCTTGTAACAAAGCTCTTCGTGAGTGGTCCGAGTGCAAGTTGCAAAGCTAAATTTCCCGCCCCCTACCACTGTATCCTCCTTTTCCAGTGACAGTCAAAATTTTCCGCCGAATGATCTGTCCCATTCCCCGTTTCATTATTAGTATTGATAAACTTGTTCTCCTCCTGAATATAGCTGAGATATTGCTCACTGAACGTTACACAACATCAATCAATCAATCAATCAATCAATTTGCATGCGCCTTCTCTGCCCGTAAGACTGATGATAACGGCTACCCGACTGACCCATTAAGATTACGTCTATGGAAAAATGTCGCTACTTACGTGAACATAATGCAAAAATTAACTATGACACGCATGGAGTACAAATGTACCAGCAAAATATTTTTACTATAAATTACATATGAAATAAGCATTAAACTGCATGAAGAACTTGCTGGTACTCCAAGCCCGTCAAACTTAAATATTTTAAAAAGTCTATCAATATTGCATTATCTACCTTTATGTACAGGTTAAAGCATATTTCAAAGTTGAAGTATGACTAGCATGCATACATGTACCCTAAAAAATCTTCATAGAATTTAATGCTTCTTGTACATCCATTTCTTGCGAAAATTTTTATTGGTTATACATGGGGGTATACGTTAATTTTCATATAATGTACACATACGTACGGACACTGTCCTTTTGTCCAAGTATAAAATTTACCATAAGGTACCCTACATTTTCAACCTCTGTAGCACAGAAATGATGTACAATTTGAAAGGTCATCATCATTTTATAAAATAGAGACATATAGCTACATAAAGAGAATATAAAATAATTAGTACCGTAAAATTTTATTTTCAACGAAACCAGGGAGGGGAGAGGGGGCTAACGCAGGCTTTATCGCAACCTGTCCTTTTCTATATTGTGTTTGTTGGATAAAGACGGCAGATCGTAGTTGACTACTTTCTGTTTGGGATTGTTCTTAGTGACTAGTATCTCACTTGAACATATGAGAAAAATAACTTTCTCTTCATTTGTAGATATTCTCCAAGCTGTTTTGGGATAGACAACTGTTTCCTTTCAATCTTTTTAAAAACAAATTGTCTTCTGAGCAGAAGTATTTAACCCCAAATTATAATCCAAATACTAAACTGGATCCTAAACTCTACGGTGAATTTATTAGAGATTATACTTACAACTGTCCTTATTGATTTTGTATTTGTGATAAAAGTACATTAACAAGCTATTAAGGGTAGTTATCATATAAGGGTTTGGAATTTAGAGTTACAGGGAAACTTGTTTTATTTCTGTCACGTTTAAATATGTTTCATAAGTGTAGATTGATATTCTTACATTGCAGAATTGTCTATAAATGTTTCTTGTTTACCCCGTGCATATCTCTTAGAATTGAGAGTACATATTAATGTTAAAAGTTCATTTTTAATTATATTAATTTGTATGGTTGAGCAGGTCTATATTATATATTTCTACATATAAAGACGTTTTAGATTTTGAGGTCAGGAAAACTGTTATTTTCACGCAAGCGTATTCTTATGATACTATGTTGTACTGGTGAATTGTTCCATTCCGAATTATTTTATAGACTATAAAGATACTGTCTTATATACTTCATTTACAAATAATTATACCTTGTTTTCTTAAAGACCAAACAGCCTATTCAATTCTACCGTTGATTTTTTACTCAAATTTTGCACAGAAGCAGAACATGATGACTGAAGTAAAATTAGCTGAAAAAAAATGTAGGTCACCGACTTCGTTTTGTTGCTATAGTATCAGTAAATATGCTTATTTCTCAAAATTGAGAAAAATTACAACTCTTGATAAAAAGAGGCATAACTTCTTTAATATGAGTCATAACCCCATAATTATTTTTTTATTTTTCTCGGTAACTGCTCTTTTTGTGAATTAAGTTAAAAACATATCAAATAACACAGTCAGTTGTTTTTATAAAAGCGTATTTTCCCTTTCCCGCGGAAAAAAAGGCTTGA